>JABASF010001245.1:0-24526 GCA_019776145.1 Harlomillsia oculata | reverse complement strand
CAGTTGAATGAGTTTTTCGTGGCGCATCGGGAAGAAGAATGGTGAGTTGAAATTGTTGTTTTTTAATATTTTGCACGGCATAATCAACAGTAGTAGCCGTTTGGTTGTTGCAGTGTCTGGTGTTTGGGTATATTTTCCTATTCTCATTTATTCATACCATTTTAAAATAATAAAACTTTTCATGCATAGCCACCACGACCCAGGTTTAAATCAAGACATCAGTTCGTATATGATTGTTTTAAATACTTGCGTCGTATGTTTTGCATTGTGCACTGTAATCATGATAAACCATACCAAACGACTGAGTGCTCTTCGTTTTAATAATATCAGAAATTCCTTCGTAAATTCATTCATGAGTGCTTCAAAATCGAAAGTAACAAATAAAAATATATAAAGCAGCAGTGTCTCGTTGTTGATTTACGATCCATAACTTGACCTATACCCTATTATTTGTCATAATAAGGTAAGAAATTCACATTTCACAGCTGCGTGACAATGATTTCGCAACTTCAGTTCCTAATTTAATCCACGAACTTTTGTAAATGAGAATTCCTCTTGCAATATCAATGTGATATACAATTTTATTTAGAAGTATATAAGTAACCGAAGTAAATATATGTCTTGATTGGCAGTGCTTTTTGCAACTAAACTGACATGTCATTTTTATTTATTTTCGTTAAGGTTTAAGCAAAAGTATCATCCGGATGACTCGGATAAGAGGAAGGAAGATCAGTTTCACAATTTAAAGGTATAATTTATTAAAGTACTGCAAGTATGTATTCCTTAACGATATCTTTTTCTAATTAATTTTATGATATGATACTATTGTGCAATCTGTTACAGAAACGTGTTGCAGCATTTGTGGACTTCATGGATAAAGGACGCTTTAAAAACGTAACATTGGATGCTGTCAATGCTGAAAAGATTGTGAAGTTAATGGATTGGTATGTTGTCCGGTTGGAAGGAGGAACGGACGAGGATGCAGCGAAATTGCTCTCTGAAGAACCAGTGACGAAGTTCGTTGCTTCTAATACAGAAAGCAAGGTTAAATCCGAAGAAGGATCAGCGAAGAAGAAACAGAGAACTGAGTCTAGTGGTGAAAATGGAGAGATACGTCATTCCATGTAAGTTTGACGAAGAATAATTTGTTGCGTATTGCGTTTATGAGGGTCGAGGGCCTGCGTTCTTATAATTCATAATCACAGTACACTGAATTTATTTCAGCGATTCTGGGTCACACAGTGAGAGCGAAGAAGAAGGAGAGGAAGGTGCCATTCCAAAGAAGTCCAAGAAGAAATCTCCAGATGAAGCACTTGAAACTGCAGAAAATAATAAGAGCGAGGGAGAAGAATCAAGCGACGTTAACAACGGTACAGGCAACAAGCGTAAACGCAGTGAAGGTTCAGACGAGAGCTCGGGATCAGACATGGACGACGG
The DNA here is from genome assembly GCA_019776145.1 of Harlomillsia oculata. NCBI lineage: Eukaryota > Metazoa > Arthropoda > Collembola > Entomobryomorpha > Oncopoduridae > Harlomillsia > Harlomillsia oculata. Next base: position 23,089 of record JABASF010001245.1, on the reverse strand, counting down.
AGAGGAGAAAGGCGTGAAAGACGAGGACGATAAAGAAACTGATAAAAAGGATTCAAAGAAATCTGATAAAAAGAAAATAGAAGACGAAGTTCCTCAGCTTCATCGCACTGCATCTGTATTTCTTCGTAATCTTCCAGCTAGCATCACTAAACAAGAGGTTGAAGCACTTTGTACGAAGTACTCTGGATATTTGCGGGTTGCGATTGCTGACCCACAACCAGAAAGACGTTTTGCGCGTCGTGGATGGATAACATTTCGTAGAAATGTCAATATAAAAGGTGAGTGTTGTCTTTTCATTGTAGTATGAGATATGTTGAAGACGAATAAAGTCAGTTACAGTGACGGGTAGCTTATGTATTCATTTCATTATTGTTTGCCAATTTAGAAATATGCTGGAACTTGAATGCTGTTCGAATTCGGGACACTGAATTGGGACCTATTGTGAATCGTGATTTGAGTCGACGAGTACGCACTGTTAACGGAATCACACCGCACAAAACTATTGTCAGAAATGATATCCGGTTGGCAGCTAAAATTATTCAGCACTTTGATTCCAAATGGGGATTATGGGATGAAGATCGTGGTCTCGATAACAAAGAGAGCTACGGCGTGTATTCAACAAATCCTGTACTGAAAAATATCACAGACTATTTGATTGAAGAAGCTTCCGCTGAAGAAGAAGAACTTCTTGGAATGGGCACTAACAGCGATGGTGAACTTGATGATGGAGAAGAAAGGAGCAACACTATTGAGAGGTACATTCAGCTTCTATTTCATTCTCATGAAAATGTTGATTATCTTATATTATTGTAATTGCTCAATGGTTTCTTTCATTACTTACAGAGATGAGGAGTTGATCAATGTATTGGATCGTCTGTTGTTCTATTTGCGCTACGTGCATAGTTTGGATTACTATAATCATGCGGAATATCCGCAAGAAGACGAAATGCCCAACCGTTTGGGAATAATTCACGGACGTGGCATGCCTCCAGCTACAAAGGTATTGTTTATTTATTTACTATGGCTCATTTTATCGTCGTATATTATTATGTCTACAGCCTTGCAAGATCTACTGCTCGTTACAGTTGTCAAACCACGTTAAAAGAACCTTGCAAGTTGCTTGTTTTATGTGTAATGCACTACATTTTAAATTTAATTAGTTGAATCATGCTATATTTTTATCAGGTTAACTCTCAAGAACTGCAAGAATACAACCGAGGGTTTGAGCAGAAAATTGCAACATTTATTCAACCTGTTGTATTGCTGAATGACGAAGAATGCAAGGTTCTGGGAATGAAAACTGAAGACTCCGAGGTGGAAAAGTTCATTACGGCAAATACACAGGAACTTGGAAAGGATAAGTGGCTCTGCCCATTGTCTGGAAAGAAGTTTAAGGGCCCAGATTTTGTTCGAAAGCACATCTTGAACAAGCATAATGAGAAATTGGAAGAAGTCAAGAAAGAGGTTGGCCATCTTTTTAAAATGTTGGCCATCGAAATGTACTCCAGTAAGCTTGAATGCTAGTACAGTAATAATATTTTTATAATTTTATTTTACAGGTCGTTTACTTCAACAATTACTTGCGTGATCCGAGGCGACCCTCATCTCCAGAACCGCAGGTTCGTGGCGCTCCAGGGGAACGTGTCCCACCGCCACCGGGACCACCGCGTCGAGAACATATGCCAGAGAGGGAATTTCATCCTCCTCCTCCAATGTATCCTCCACCGTAAGCGATCGTCTATGTGGTTTTTGATTGTCAATTTCGCTATTCAGTTACAAGAATACTATTTTATGTTCTAATAGATACGGAGGCGGATTTCCCGGATACGGAGGTTATGGCGGACCTCCGCCACCACATTATCGTGGCTATCCAACATATCGTGATTATCCTCCTCGAGGGAGACCTTATCGTGCTGGGTAAACTCCTCATTATTTTTTTGTCGATCGGGATTATTTTGCTTTTGTTTGGCTGTTCCACTTTTACGTACGGTTATTTATTGGCAATAGGCAATGATGTCTCCTACTTGCATCTTTAAAGTTACCTTTAGTAAACCCTTCCGTTCAACCAAGTGTCTTGTGTTTTTGTCCGCTAATGTTGGGGCGTTGTTAATGTGAATATATAGAGGACGGGATCATGGAAATCGCAATATGGTCAGTTACAGAGATTTGGATGCTCCGGCAGACAATGAGGAATTTTAAACTCCCTGCATGCTTCAATGACATTTGCTACTGCTATTGGAAATCCTGAATTTGGAAGTTGAAGTTTAAAATGTGGATAAGGATACGTCTTTGCCAACTGGGGACGTTGAGATAATATTACTTGTATGCTGAATGGTAATATTATTATATATTAAATTATTAACTGTTAGTAAAATTGGCTGTTAGTGTTATTATTCACACAGGAGACATGTTACTTGTAATTGTTGTAATGTTATATAATTCCATGTGTTTAAGTATAAATATACGTTAAATGATGGAGAGTAAGTTTATGGTTTTCATTATTTCACTTTCCTTCACATGAGTACTTTATTTACGTATAATCACAAGAATTTAATAATAGTTTTAAAAAATGAGTGAAGTAATTGTCAGATATTTGATTGCTTTTTTAGTGTATGACATAGAACTATAAACTAGAACTCGTAGCATTCACTACGTTTGGGTATAACTATAAAAATTACTGACTTGATGAGTTATATACAGAACTATTATGTTGGTGAAATTGTTAAACTGGTATAGTTAAAGAATTCGGTATAGTCAACACATTTTAGCTGTAGACTATGAATTTAAACATTATTTTGCGTTATTGAGTTTTCTACTAATTTTGTCTCCCTATTTGCTAATTGTTCTTCCTATAAATTGTCTTTTTTCTTTTAAGATGTAATAATTATTAGACATTAGAGTGTTGAATTTCTTCTGCAAGTAAACTTCATTATTATGTTACATCATTAAATACGTTATAAGTGTATGTAGTTAAACAAAGAGTGAATGAATAAAATTGGCTATACAAATACGATTGCAGATGATAAATTGATTTTTATTTTTTACATTTCTTATCGTTTCGCGTGTCCACGACTCTGGATGATGTGGAAATTGTAGCTGATAACGCATTTTCCCTAGGTCAAGCTACACAGTAAAGTATAAAGTATACAATTTAGTACATTCCATGTCTTTTTAGGAAAATGCAAATGAGAGAGATTACAAAATTATCATAATTTTCGAAAGATAAACAAATGAAAAAGGTGAAAAGAAACGGAATAAATAATTTGTCCATTTTGATGCATTTCCATCAAAACAGTGTTGACTGCAGCTCAGCCCATGCGTTGCAGTGGTGTCCGAGTGGTTAAGGAGTTGGACTCGAAATCCAATGGGTTTTACCCGCACAGGTTCGAATCCTGTCCACTGCGATATATTTTTTTGAAAAAATCTGACATTTTTTTTTGAAATGGGTATCCTTCGTTGGCATAACGTCTCGTTGATGAATATGTAATGATCATGTTCTATGCGCCGGTCTACTTTTAATGTCAAAGGTTGGCAATGCTTTTCATACGGGGAATACTATGCTGAATGCATGACACACGCACACACCGCACACGGCATTGCACCAGATGATTAGGCGCTCTAATGTAAAAAAAAGTTCCGGAGGAGCGAGCAACTTTTTTTGTCCGGCGAGTATTTTTCTGTGGTTTTCAAAAGGTCATTTTGAAAACAAAACTCAAGTAATATTGTCAGTATTTTGTGACCCAGTGGTTTCTGTTTAAAGTAAGTGTAAAAGAATGAGTTTGGGACACACGGGTTCAAAGACCGCAAGGTCAGAAGATGACATCCCAAATGCTTTCGATAAGTGTACTGCTAACACTCTCATAAAAATGGGTAAACTGACATTTTTTTAATTTCTTTTTTTTTGAAAAATATGAATTCATTTTCTTAGAACTTTTGGATTTTTTTATTTATTGAGTGTTTTTCGTTGTTTTTAGGTTCAACAGTCGCTGTTGGAACGGCCTTGTCACTTGTTTTGTTTGGGACACACGGGTTCAAAGGCCGCAAGGTCAGAAGATGACATCCCAAATGCTTTCGATAAGTGTACTGCTAACACTCTCATAAAAATGGGTAAACTGACATTTTTTTAATTGTTTTTTTTTGAAAAATATGAACTCATTTTCTTAGAACTTTTGGATTTTTTTTATTTATTCAGTGTTTTTCGTTGTTTTTAGGTTCAACAGTCGCTGTTGGAACGGCCTTGTCACTTGTTTTGTTCCGACGTAAGTGTAACATTAAATAAGAGCTTTTTCGTGAAGTGTAACCAGACATTTGGAACTGTTTTGTAATTTGGCCAGTTAATGTTCTGATTTTATTTCCCCGTTGTTTTCTATAATAATTATTATTTCTTAAGACCCCATTTCTGTCTTCTAAACGTATCATGTCATATCGTATTTGAGTTTGACCTTTACTCGTTCATCGTTCCGTATTAATTTTTAGTTTTATCTACCTTTACTCCTTGATTAGTAGTTCAATTAAAATGGTGAATTTAATAAAATCTACTTTAATTTTTCTTATAGGACGATTGTGGCCAATCTACATAGGTTTTGGAGTAGGAATGGGCATGGCCATTTCCGACTGTCGAGCAGAACTTAATTCAACAGGAGTAGTACAGGTTAGCAAATTAATTTCATTCCTCATGACGTTTAACAATGTTTTATGGTCATGTTAGAGTTGATTGTTTTGGTACTTATACGTTTCATTCTTTTACTTACAGAGAAATATGAAATGAGAAGCGGGAATGAAGTTTAATCATATGATTTGATCGTAGTACCGATTATGATAAAGATAAATAACACTGTATTCCCTGTTCTTCGACAGTTGAAATGTTAAATATCTATCAATCTGTGTTCGTATTGTTCAACTGTAAATAAATCCTAGTCCCAATTTGACTCGGAGTTGTGCTTAATAAACTATAGCGTGTTACACTGTTAAGCATGTTCAATTCGCAATAACATTAGATATGTAATAGCAATAAATGTTCCTGTATGTATAATCGTTTGTTGTAGACTTCTGGTATTATATTTTACATTTCAGGAATGCAAATATTCACTAAAGGATATGTAAAGCCGACCTGTCACGCTCTTTTACATAACAAACAACTCATTATTATAATAGTATCCCTCCGGGTATAGGAGAAGGAGATCCCGTTAATTGACAAAATGGAAAATGCTCTTGCTCTTTCCGGGAAGTGTCATAGGTAAAACGCAAAATGTATTAATGTGTCCATTGCAAATCCACGAGCCCGTATTGTGTTCCGCGTTTATGTTTACGAACCTTTCATTCACACAGGCAATCCCACAAAAGGCTAATTAATTATAGTTTCAATTAGAATTCCTCTCCCCTTTCTAACGTCATTAATCCAGGCTCGTATGCGATGTTTTAGCAAAACTCCTGAAAACGAGATGCGAGACCCAGACTTTTGCCGGACGGGACATTTTCACATTTACCTTGCATAAAATCATTAATGATATTATTGGGCGTGGTGTGCAGGTGCTTGCATTTTCTCCATTGCATGCAGCAAATAGCCACTATAGCAAATCAGTTGTGGTCAGAAATCATTACCTAATCTTCCTCGGGCATCAACACGTCATTGTGGGCATAAACCAAAAGTCTATGCTTATCTTGTCTCTATCAATTCATACAAAGTAATCACATCATCCTATGAAAGCCAAAGTTTTTCATAGACCCTATAGTACACAATACAATATTAAACACATGCAAGCATACAGACGACGCTACTACGATGTTTTTTGCATGTATTACGTCATAAAGTAAGTATCGGAAAGAACTACTTGCTAAATGGATGAGCTAACAGAGCTATAAAAAAATGCTTCAAGCACAAGGTGAATCATGCAACGCCAACTACCTTACATATTGCATTGCAATGGCATGAATAAGGCAAAAAACCTTTATGAATATGAATTACATGAAGCTATAGTAAAAAGTCACTTGATTACTATTTGCGCTATTCAGCAAAAGGAAAATGCATTGAAAAGGTGGGAATAAAGTCTGGATTTTCCAATGTACTGTGAATGGAAGTGAGCGCCAGGCATGAGGATTGGTTTGTGCATTGTGCAGCGTGTTGTGCACCCAAGATTCTCGGATGGATCAAATTGATAGGCTCTTAATTCCAAACAGTAAGACAAGTGAGTGATAGGGCCAGTGCACCTTTGATCACGTCCTCGTCATCATTCAGAAATCAAATTTTTAATCCTAATCAATCGATTTCCGTTCAAATCAATGGGATTTAGGATCGAGGTCGTATTTGGTCACACGTTACTGCGCTTCCGCCCTTATCATCCTGTATAGTAATTTTGACGTGATAATTTTGATAAAATCTTTTTTCTTTGGTTTGTGTGACGAATAAATAATCGTTTTATTGTGTTGACTTTTCTGGTGATTAGAGTTTTACGTCGTCGCCTGAATCAGTATTTTAGGGAAATTAACACATTTTTTAAATGAGTTTAATCGCAGTTGCAGCAGGTGAATTTTTTGTGATCGAGCCGAGCCATTATCATTTTAGGTTGCAGTGCTATTCTTTTCGAAGTTAAGTTAACGGTAACTTTAAATTGAAATTAAAGTTATTAAAGTATTCCGTTCAATGGCACGTTAAAGAGAGAAATGAGACGGATTGTAAAGGAGGGAGTACGTTAATGTTAGTCTAACTGTCATGTGTCATCCACGGTTTCTGTACAGTATTTTTATTGTGGCCAAAATTACAGTATTTTATTCATTGTTGTCATAAAATTGTAAAGATTTGAGAGATTTTGTACGTAATCTGAAGAAACACTGTGCTTCAAAACAGCTGCTTAGTCTGTAAGTCTGGTAGGTTTTTTTGTCAGTAGAATTATTTACGTTGTAAAGGAGGAGAAATCATTGTTTTGGAAGTGCCATTAACTTTTAAAGTGTGAGCAACCTGTTTTGTCAAAATTTATTATAGTACTGATTGATGATGATGAGATTATCAGATAGATAACAACAACAAGTATTGTTTACATACGTTATAAATACAATAAATAATATTAGAGAATGGGAAAAGATAAGGTCAAAGTCGGTGTGAGAGTGAGGCCGTTTAATGCGAGAGAGAAAGCGCTTCCAAGCCTAGGAGGATCAGTCATTCAAGTGATTCCTTCATCAAATCAAGTCATTTTGTCTCATCCGTCGACGAATAATAATGGAGGAGGAGGAAATAATAATCAATGTAGCTCTACTAAAAAGCCATTCACATTTGACCATGTATTCGACGTGGATTCGGAGCAAAAAGAAGTTTTTGTCAAATTGGGGAAAGACTTGTTGGCCAGTGCGTTTGAAGGGTACAATGCTTGTTTGTTTGCTTATGGACAAACGGGAAGTGGGAAGAGCTATACGATGTTGGGATCTTTAGAACAAAGGTAAGAGAATTCCAACGTTTCCATAAACAAACTAACAGTAGTTATTTTGTGAATAGTATGATTAAATGTCTTCATTGTTTTCTGTGTCGACAGAGGCGTGATTCCCCGATTGTGCGATGCAATTTTCAACCAGATCCATGAAGAGGAAAGACAGATATCAGAAGATTTAAGGAAGAAAGCGGAAAGAAACGAAGATGACAGTTTTGGCCACAGTGATTGTTCGGCAAATGCCTTCAAAATTGAAGTGTCCTACATGGAAATTTACAATGAGAAAGTCCGTGACTTGTTGGTTGCGAATAAAACTTCTTTGAAAGTTCGAGAACATAACATTTTGGGTCCGTATGTGGATGGACTTTCCCTGCTTGCAGTGACGTCCGCTGAAGATGTTGCCAATCTCATGACTGAAGGTAACAAATCGAGAACGGTAGCAGCCACAAATATGAATTCAGAAAGTTCTCGGTCCCATGCTGTGTTTACCATTGTGCTCACTCAAACTGTGACGGATATCGCGAGCGGTGTTACTGGAGAGAAAGTGAGTAAGCTATCATTGGTGGATTTGGCTGGATCGGAACGGGCTGTGAAGACTGGAGCTGTTGGAGAGCGTCTCAAAGAAGGATCAAATATTAATAAATCTCTTACTACTCTGGGACTCGTCATTTCCAAGTTGGCTGAGAGTAGTGGGAACGCTGCAAAGGATTCCAAACTCTTCATCCCATATCGTGATTCAGTGCTTACGTGGTTACTTAAAGATAATTTAGGCGGTAATAGCAGAACTATTATGATAGCTACGATTTCTCCGTCTCCGGATAATTATGAAGAAACGCTATCAACTCTTCGATATGCTGATAGGTAAGTGATAAATACGGATACAAACCAAGAGACCAAAGCGTTCTAAATCATATTAATTTGACGTCTGTAATCTATGTTTTTCAGGGCGAAACGTATAGTGAATAACGCTGTTGTGAATGAGGATCCAATATGCAAAACTTATACGAGAATTACAAGCGGAAGTTAAGCAATTGCGTGAACTGTTAAAAAGTCATGTTTCTGACAAAGTGCTGAATGAGCAACTTAATCAGGTTAGTTTGATCGTATTTTTATTGTTAACTACGGTTAAGTTCAAAAATAATAGAGCTGACCATCAATTTGCGTTATTGCTAATTACTAATTAGAGCGAAAAGTTGATGAGACAAGTTTCGGAGACGTGGGAAGAAAAATTGCAACGGTCTGAGCAGGCGACGCAGGAAAGGCAAGCAGCATTAGAAAAGATGGGAATTTCAGTCCAACAGTCAGGAATTTCGGTAATGTTCAAACATTGACTTGTTTATTTACTGGAGTCGCAATGATATGGTTGTCGTTTTTTGTGTAGGTCGAAAAATGGAAAAGATGGGAATTTCAGTCCAACAGTCAGGAATTTCGGTAATGTTCAAACATTGACTTGTTTATTTACTGGAGTCGCAATGATATGGTTGTCGTTTTTTGTGTAGGTCGAAAAAGATCGCTTTTATTTAGTCAACTTGAACGCAGATCCTGCCTTAAACGAACTTTTAGTTTATTATCTGAAAGAAGATAGAACAGTTGTCGGAAGACCTGACGGAGATGGTCCCCCCGACATTCAATTAACTGGTCTAGGAATTGAAAATTTACATTGTGAGCTTATAATAGAACCAGATCAAACTTTATATTTAATACCGTATCCCAAAGCACATACGTGTGTTAACGGGGAACGTCTGGAACGGCGTCGAGTTCTTCATCATGGCGATAGAATTCTCTGGGGAAATCATCACTTTTTCAGACTGAATAGTCCTATGAAAAATGTCGTTCCTGCTACAGGTATGACTTGTTTTGTACCTCGAAAAATACAATGACCTTCATGAAATATGAATTAAGCCTTTGGCTCCGGTCTCATTGTCATTGCAATGTTTCATGCATTGTGATGATCTTATGTAAATAGATGTAGTAAATAGAGTATTTTTTTCAGTGGAATCCGTGTCGTCCAGCGCAGAAAATATTTTTTCATACGAAGAAGCATCTGCAGAATTTTCAATGAAGCAGCTAACCACTAGTGATCCAATACACGAAGCAGTTGCTAAATTGGAATCTAAACATCAAAAGGTAATTTCAGTTGTTTTATTTATACATGACTGACATGAAAATATTTATGTGCGACTACAAATAGCATGTTTGGTTTTCAAGGACAAACAAGTCGCTTTAGAAAAGCAGCGTCAAGAAATGGAAAGGCAGTTTAACCAGTTAATGCATGTTCTTAGTCCAACATCACCCCTTCCACCGACAGTTCCATGGGATTCTCAGAATTTACATCATCAACATTTTCAGCAGTCTGTTCTCTCCAGCAGTCAACTGGCTGCGGCTAGAAACACAAAGATTTCTGAAGGACTGAAATTATTGAAAGACTTTTTGTTGCGTGCTAATCAAATGGTCAGAGAAGCTAATGAAATTGCTAATACGATGAAAGTGGATGTAAAATATTCTGTAACACTTTTGATTCCGCCAAACAATTTAACACCAAATAGACCTAAAGGGGCACTGGTGAGTCAGTAAATCAGATAATGGATAATTAATATTAATGAAATGGCTTCCGTGAACTCATTATTCCTTTTTCCTTTTTGTAGGTAACGGAACCTTCAATACGCGTAGAAAAAATTCATCATTATCCACAAATATGGTCAATGGAAAAACTTCAAAACCATCTTGTTGATATGCGCGAAGCTTATGAAGACTGGTTGGCACAAGAGAAATCTGAAAACGAAATTGAACGTGTTATAGATGTTATCAATACACCTACTCCATTTTTTGAACCTGAACAATCGCACGTTTTGTTTGGAATTGCAAATGTTTTTCTGCAAGTTTTATTTCATGACGATGTAACGTTGAAATATCCTGTTCCAGTAATAAACCAACAAGGCGAAATTGTTGGTAGGCTTCATGTAGAGCTGGCAAAAATAAGCGGACAGCTAAATCAAACTTTGGACACGTCTAATCTTAATTCGTCCAAAGTTGAAAATTCACTGTACGAAGAGTACGAGGATGAAGATGAAGTTGACAACTACGATTCAAAAACGATTACCGTTAAAGTTACAGTGAGACATCTTGCTGGTGTAGCTTCAACGGACCTTGTTTTCTGCCAGTATGTTTTCTGTGACAATACTGTTCTCGTTCCGCCAGTAACGACAACCACGGTTGTTCGATTCGACCAAACCAAATATTTTACGATACCCGTTTCGGAAGAATTCGTTGACTATTGTTCAGAAGCTGCTCTTGCTATTGAGGTTTGGGGGCAGCGGAGAGGTACGCCTGTAATTGTTGACACTGTACAAGCGACAGCGGAAACCAATAACAATAATGTAACCGATCGGTGGAAAGAAGTCACATCACAGATGAAACTTTGGGTTGAAATCCAGGTAGACTATATCTCATTGAAATATATATCATTTAACCATTACGTACTGTATACTCTAGCATCCCACAACATGTAATTTCCATCATGGTCCTAAAATGTATTATTTTGAATTTGCGACAGGAACTGAATGAAAATGGAGAATATGTACCCGTAGATATCGAGTACTATCCGGATGAGCAATGTGGAACTGGGGGTGTTCATGTTCTCCGTCAAGGAATTCAGCGAAGAATGTTAATAACTGCTGAAACTAGTGCTGCTGTTGGGCAACTTCCGATTGTTTGCGAGGAAATCGATCAAGTTTCGTTAGGCGGCATAACGCCGCGTTCTACTACAAGACAAAGGTCGTTAGATTCTTATCAAGAAGTGGATTTATGTCTTCTTCGAGAAAGGTACGATCTTCATATTATAAATGCGTTCCAGTGTGACAAAATTTCTGTCTAGGTGAGCATAATCAAAATTAAAATTTTTGCTTGCTTATCCTTTAGATGGGGCGAAGCATTAAAACGTCGCCGAGAGTATTTAGATTCCCATCTACAAGAACTTGCAAAGAAACCCGAAAAAACAGCAGAAGAACAAGCTAGAGAAAAATCCCTTGTGGCACAATGGCTATTACTTACGGATGAGCGCAATGCTGTGCTTGTTCCAGCTCCGGATTCTGGTATTCCCGGTGCACCTACGAATTCGTCATTTAGACCCGATGTTGGAATGGAAAAGCATATGCCTGTTATGTTTTTAGATATTTCTGGTAATTCAACTTTGTTTCATCCAAAGAAAGTTACATTTTGAGGCCACTTAACTCATTATGTTCTTGAATTTGTAGAAGACGTATTGTCTGCAGAATCGAGCCCTCATTCACCTCCTGTCCTTGCTGGACAGACCGCAGGATTGGAGGCACTTTTACCGAAAGAACACGATTCGCACTTTGTTGCACTTCCACTTATTCGAAAAAGTTATGGAGACTTTTATAGCGCATGGAGTGATCAGCGGTAAGTAATACGTGATGCTAAAATATCTGATTGAGGAGTAGGCCTTACACCATTCTTATTAAAACTTGGTATATCAGGATGTCAACCGAAAGCTGGGCATTGGTATCGTGGGACAGTTCCGTACATGACTGTGCTCAGCTTAACAAACCAACGCTTCCAGGAGAAGTAATTTATGTGATACTAAGAGTTGCCCTTCGATTAACTCACCCAGTTCAGATGGATTGTATTTTAAGGAAACGTATTTGCCTTTTAGTGCGCAAGAACAGGTACGACAAGCAGATATTTTATCTGTAAACTCAAAAGTTCAGTACCAGTTCAAGCAATAACTTCTAAATATTCATGAACAGAACATCTTTGACGGAGCGATTTAAGGCGAAATTCTTTGCAACCAAACCAGATGAATTAGATCAAGAAAAGAATAAAAAACGAACAGGTGTAACTTATCAAATTGTTAGTCATTTGCCGAAGTCATCTGAGCAGCTTGAGACGAGAGAAAGTTTAGCCAATTTGGCCGCAACCCATGGGGAGTCGTATATTGGTGAGTTTACATTAACAAATATACAACTAAACCTAATGTATAAAGAATTTGAATAGAGTTCCTACTATAGTAATAAATGGCGTATTTCTGTGCTTTTTCCAGAGGAATACTTGAAATCCATTTCAGCAGTAGATTCGATTTTAAATCTCGACCGAATGCGTCAAGCTGTTCAGATCAGAGAAGAGCAAATGAAAAATCGCCCGAGGGGAACCATGAATCAGAGTTTCCAACAGCAAAATGGAGTTTCTTCGCTGTCTTCCGTTGGGGGTTTCATGCGAAAAACTTTATCGGTTCCCAATATCTCCCAGTTGTTTGTCGGTCCTAATTCTGCTACAGCAAGTAACGTCATTGGGGGAAAGTTTTCGCAAGCCAATGGCACACTTGGTAATACTTCTGGTCGGAATTTACCATTGTCGTTTTCGGAAGGACCCTCTAATACTGCTAATGGAGGATTGAGACGCTCCAAACCTATACGTTCGGAAAGCTTAGCTAATTTATCCGGATTTTCCAGTCCAACTGGTGCTGTGTTAAGTTCTTCTCAAGCGCAACAGTCATCTCGTCCCAGTTCATTGAATTTGGGTAATTCTAATCTTATTTCCCTTAGAGCATACTCGATGTGAACTGTTTAACTCATTGGATTTAACTTTATTAGGTCATCCAACTACGGCAAATAATAACACAACTCCTCATTCATCAAAATGGACAAGAACAAGTATGATGACTACTGTAATGGAAGAAGAGAGCAGTGGATATGGCAGTCAAAAATCATCAGAAGATTCGCCAACCACAACAGGATAGGTTTAGGTTTAAAGAATTGAGGATATCACTGACGTAATTAGTATTTTTCTATGCTCACGTATTTTGCACAAAGGTAGTTTTGTCTTACTTCGATGTAACAGATCGAAAGAAAGGTATCTCCTTTTTACGCAATTATTGCCAACATAAAAGTTTAGCGTAATGAGCATTAATGGAATCGTGCTTTGCTGAATCGCACAATAATACGGAAGTCTATTTTAAAAGGCTTCATAATTTTTATAGTACATACCATTGAAACGTATGTAATGCATAGTTAGCGTATTTTAGAGATGTAATGTACGGTTATCATAGGCATCTAATCTTCCATTATTTTAAAATTGGATTTTAAAATTTATGTTCCATTACTTAATTGGTTGTGGAAATGACGAAATGAGTAGCTCTTCCAAACTTTGAGACAGCCAGGTAGCTATACAAAGTTAACTGTTGTTGTGTACACGTATGTCGAAGAATTAGCTCAAAGTCAATGTTTCAATTTTTGATAGTTGTGTTTTTAGATATGACAAAGGTACGTAGATTTCGAAGGTGCTCAAGATGCTGAATTGCTGAAAGCTAAACAACTACGACGAATAGCGTCGGTAATGTTAACGTATACAACTTTCAAAAGAGTAATGTTAGTAATTTACAAAGCAGCATTCACATTAGTTTCCAAATCTTTCGTTTTAAAGCCTTCAATAATTTAAAATCATTCCAACTTCTAGTCTGGCACATGTGGTACCTATTTACTATATTTAGATTGTGTTGCGTCCATACTTTCGGCAATACTTATAGTCGTTCGACGAGGCGGCCATAACAATTTTTGTATCTCCGTTTTAAATTGTGATTTGTGTGTTAGAGCTTTACAGATATGTACGCAGGATAGCCTGTGTAGTTGTATTGTTCAACTGATACAAGTAGGTACAAAGTTTTCAAAGTTTACAATCCAGTAATATATTTATTCAAAGCCTTTTGGCCTTTTAGACGTTTATTTCCTTGTTTGGAAATTAGCATTTTATAGCAGTTTTAGTGCAATGATGTACAAGGTATCGTATTCACAGAGTACTACTTTTATTTCGTTTTAGATGGAATTTTATTGCTTGTTGACTTATATCATGAAATGTTTAACATTATATTTTATTTAGCGTGTGTCATTTAATCACTTCATGACATTTTAGTTTAATGGTATAAGCTTACTGTCTTTATAAGGAAAGCCGATGTTAATGCCTTTGCTAACTCAGATGATAGTATGAATGAAGACAAAAAGAATTAATGCCAACAGAAATGTGTTTTCTGTTTTGAACGCCATATATAGGTAATGTAAAACTGTAAATGTTGGAAAGTAGTATTTTCATAATTTTCAGTCTTGAGTTTACGAAATCATTGATGGGCCTTGCAATAAAACCAGAAAACAGACATGTTGAATGTTGACTAATAACTTGAAATAAAATTGCAGCATTTTCTGAACGTAATAGTGTTTAACAATTGCAAATTACTTTAATTCATGAACAAACACTATGGAAAGAAACTTGGCATTACAAGTTTTATTAAATTATATTCAATAACTCAATGCGGTGGTATCTAATAATTCATTCTTCATACGCAAATAAGAAATAAATATAGTGAAAGATAGCATAAGAAAAACGTAGAAGGCATATTTTTCAACTGCTAGGAATGTGAAATAGGAAATCATTAATAGATTTTAGACAATTGACTTTCGCTGTTTTAAGAGATCTCTTCAGCGTTTTCTTCGCCGTCTTCTGCGTCATCAGACTCGTAATACTCATCATCGTCGTTTTGAGGAAAATTTTCTGGATTCAAACACCACTTGTGCAAAATGTCTTGGACTTTGGGATCATGGGCCAAGTCTAATGCACTTTGCCCATCTTCATTAGTCACATAAGGATCTCCACAATGTTCTAACAGAACATTTACTATTTCCACATGTCCTTTGTTTGCTGATAGCATCAAAGGAGTGTCACCAAGTTTATTCTGGAATCAAAGATCACGAACATTTTACATGATTTCATTAGACATTATAGTAAACAGAAAACGTACATTATATACCTATTGAAGTCTTTTACCTTTATATTCACTAACTGTTTCATATTTCGGCACTGTTTCGTTGCAAATTTCAATATTTCCTCCGTGCAATCAAAATGCCCAGCTCTGGCACAACAATGCAAAGGGCTATTGCCCGCAGCGTCCAAACCGGAAGGACTCACACCATTCTTGAAACATTCTTGCATGAGAAGCAGATTTCCTCGTCTTGCAGCATCGTGTACTGGATTATCCAATATCTCCATGTTCGTTTCCACTATTAAATTACAGAATTAGGCTCATTGGTTGATTTCTATGATATAGTTTGAAATCCAACAAAAATTCATCAAACGAACCATAATTTGCAGGAATAAGCCCAGATTTACCAGCACAACATGCTTTCCACCAGTCAGAATTAGTTTGATCACTCAAGTATAAAATGTCTCCTTCATTGAATGAAAGCTCATCCTCCTATTATACAAAAATTGCTCATTTTACGAGTATAATTTTTATAATGCTACATAGAAGCATTAATTTAAAACCTATGACATAACAATTTCTTATCCTATGGTACCTGTTGCGCATTATATCCGTAAAGAGCCCGTACAACTTTGATCTGACCTGAAATGAAATAAGAAATAGATCGAAATGTGTTAATATTTTCATTTGGTTCCGAATCTCGAAGCAAAGACGTTTTTCTATTTCCATACCTGGTTTCGGTGCAATTTTGGGCGGAACGGGTCTTGCCATTTCACGTTATGTCACCCAACCTTTAGAATAAATCAAGAATTTAGAATGAGCAACAAATCCAAGCGTTCTACAGAAATACTACACTGTAAAACTGTAATATAAAAGCGTTATCAAGTTATCATGCGAAATATTATATTACTTCTTAGTTCACACTTTTCCGAAATATTTAGAATTAATGTGTTGGGTTTTAGATTTTATATTAGCTAATTGTACTGGCTTGTTTAGTTAGTATGTCAGCTGGAGAGGAATTCGTACATACAATGTGCAAAAAGTCGCAAATTGGAAACTTCACTGCACGTATCGTATAGCGGTATAGCAGTACTTCGTAAAGCATAACCTAACATGCATAACGTGTGAACCTGGGATGAGTAAGCTGACGAAAGAATACATTTTTTGTGACTCATTCGTCATTCTGTTGTTCTTTGTAGTAGAAAAAACCCAACTAAAGACTAGACTTAAACCTTATAGTCTCAGTTTGACGACCATTTATCATGAAAGTAGAGAACAGTTACATGATGACGACAATGCTGTGGAAGTGGTTACACGACGCTTATCTCAGGAAAACCAAAATGACTGACAAACATAGGCAATGTTGGTTAGTCGTATCACAAAACCATAACCATATCATGGTCGTAAATTTATTAAAAAGAACTGGATAACCAAATGCATTTCGTTGAATTGACACGGTGCCATTGAGTTTAATGATATTTACATTCGCTTTACAACTGCGGGCAATGATAGTAAATAGGCGTTTTTAGTTTTTACATAGAAATTATTCCAAATTAATGACAAGGGAAAGATTGCTTTAGCATTAATTTGTGTGTTTGCTTGTATTCATTTCTGTGCATGCTATTGCTAACGTTGGCATTTTTTGCGTTCTTTCAAGAGGTTGTCTCAACTTGCCCCCAATCTAAGAACGATAAAAATCGTGTAAAAACATAAACCAAAGATTCAGAGACTCAAAATGACTTTCTATATCATTTCAAGTTAAGCGTGTCAATCAAAAAGGCGTCTGCTACTCATCAATGTCACTGAAATCAGACTCTATGATGTATTAATTATCTTGAAATATTTAAACGCGTGATTGTGAACATGGATCTGAATATGAATTTGAACAAATTATTAATCGCAGCAGCAAATTATAACTGTGAAACTCACAGACTATGCGCATTTTAAATATTTTTGTTCTTTGTTGCATTAGGTGAAATACAAAACAAACATGAAATACGATTTTGTACTGAGTTTGATCTTCATTATTTTTTATTTCCGTGCTATCAGCGAAACTATTCAATCTGATTTGCAATGTGTTCCGAAAGACTTTGGTCATGGAAGCATCGTTTGCGTTTGTAACTCAACGTATTGCGACGAATTCTCGGTTCCAATTCCTGTAAATGGAAGTTTCATTCATGTGGAATCAACGAAAGTTGGTAAACGGTTTTTCACACGTATGGGTCAGTTTGCTAATCCAGGTATTAAAAGTACGATAAATTCATGATTGTTTTAATTAGTTTCATAAAGTACAATAATATTCTATGGTAAATGTTCCGTTCTTACGGCATAAAATAACTTTCTTCGCCATTTTGAAGATGTTCAAGTCGACGTTAGCATTTTTGTCAACCGTTCCCAGTCATTTCAAAGAATTATTGGTTTTGGTGGTGCCTTCACCGATGCCGCTGGTTTGAACATTGCTTCTTTGACTGTTCCATTACAGAAAACGATCATTGAGTAAGTTCATCGTCACAATCTTATAACCATTACTAATTCAGACTTCGAAGGATATGCTTAACTGAAAGTTTTTAGACAGTATTTCAGCGAAACGGGTCTGAATTACAATCTCGCTCGAGTACCAATTGCAGGGACTGATTTTAGTACACGAGCATACAGCTATGATGATGAGTATATCAATGACACTTCATTAGAGCATTTTCAGCTGCAGATGGAAGATGTATCATATAAAGTAACTTAAAATGGAACGTATAGTATTCATTTTTATTGGACTAATGAATCAACCTTATGAAATATTTTCCACACTGTCAGATTCCTTATATTAAAATGGCGTTAGAGAAACGACCCAACTTGAAGATTTTTGCTTCGCCTTGGTCGGCCCCGAAGTGGATGAAAACAAACAACGCTTTCAATGGATTTGGTTCTTTGAAACGAGAATTTTATCAAACCTGGGCCAATTATTTTATCAAGTTCTTAGATTCATACGCTCAACATAACATTTCATTTTGGGCTGTGACGACACAAAACGAACCATTTGATGGATTCATTTCCATTTTTTCCGTTTAATTGCATGGGATGGACAGCGCAAGAGGTTCGTTTTCGTTATTCCACTGAGAAGTTCATGCTTTCTGTGCTGTTGTGTCCATTTTAAATGACATGGTCGATTAAATGTGCTGTTGTCTAAAGCAAAGGGATTGGATCAAACTGAATCTTGGCCCAACTCTTAACAACTCAATCCATAAGAATGTAAAAATCATAATCTTGGATGACAACAGAATTTTGCTACCCTATTTTTCAAATGTGGTAATTCGAAAAATAGCACATGGAATGAATGCACGCGTGTGGCTAAAGTGCCTGATTGATTTGCATTGAAGATATAAATATAGCTATTATAGATTTTGGAAGATCCAGAAGCTGCCAAGTATGTATCAGGATTTGGTCTTCATTGGTACCTTGATGAAGTGACTCCAATTCGGATTCTCGATTTGGCTAATGAACAGTTCCCGAATGTGTTCATGCTTGGGACGGAAGCTTGCATTGGATCATCGCCTTGGGAAGATCACGTTCTATTGGGATCTTGGGAAAGGGCTGAACGATACGCGTCCAGCATTATCCAAGATTTGAATCATTTTGTAGCTGGATGGACCGACTGGAACTTAGCATTGGATATGACAGGAGGACCAAACTGGGTCAACAATTTTGTTGACTCTCCCATTATAATTGATAAGTTAGTCTTAAGATAAGATAAAATTTCATGAACTTATCCTTGATTGTACAGTTTCATTCAAATATCCGTCATAATGCTCTTTAGGAATGATCAAGTTGTGTACAAGAATCCCATGTTTTATGCACTTGGACATTTTTCAAAATTCATCCCAGAAGGGGCAACTCGAATTTTCCATAAAGCCAGTTCAACAACGGACATTGAAATTTTATCGTGCAAACAAAGAGTAGACCAACGTGATTTCGTTAGTCTCATCATTATGAACAGGTAATATTTTTATCCAATTGAAATCAATAACGATGTAATAAATGCTGGCAGACCGTCAATGGAATCGTATTTTTCTCCAAACCCAAAAGGCAAATCAAGCAAATCACTATCAAAATTCAAGATTCGGAAGCAAGTCGCAGTTTCAGCATTCAATTGTCTCCACAATCTATAAATTCCATTATGTATTCGTAAAACCCGATTATATATAGCATGGCGTCAGTAAAATCTATTCATTGCAAGTGTTTGATTTAATCGTTTTAATTCGAGAGGTTTTGCACTCAAAATGCAATCTTGAAAGCGGATGAGTACAAGTGTAGCAGACTTTCATTTCTCACGCTAATTCCGTTATTTTACTTTTGCGAGAAGAGGATTGACAATGAACACATTTTTATCATCAAGAGTTATTATAACTACCAATGTAAACTCAGTTTCGGTATTCCATAATTTATTGTGCTCAAATCAACATTGCGTCATATTGAACATTCTCATCATAAAACCATCAGAAATATACTCAAAACTGTTTTTGAGTTTACTTGGTCATCAACCGTCAAGCTAGTCAAGCTGTTTTATCATGAATAAATGAATTTATCAACCTTAATTGGTCTTCCCACACTTCTCGAGCAAGTATTTAAACGTCGTTCGATCGGAGTTTGTATGGTGTTCTGAATTACAGAAGTGTCTGGCCGACATGGATAATCTCATGAAACTTATTATTTTGACTGCATGCATTGCTGTCCTCCAGTTTCAGTGCGCAGTAGCTCAAGTTGAAACACCTAATGGTAAGATGAAGTAACGTGAACTTGCACTTGCATTTAATTTTTACTTTACATTTGAATTGGGGAATTGAACTTAAAACGTTCTGCTTTGTCTCTGCTTTCATAGACCAATGTGGTGGCTACTTTCGTACCGCGAGAGGTAGTATTAATTTTAGAATAACTGATGGGACAGTACCGCCCGACAGTGTTTTCCCGAAAATATGTATTTGGACTATTATGCCCTTGTATGATCAGCAGATGTATTACACAGTTAATGTCACTTCTAACATGACAACTCAGAACACATTACGAGTAAACGGAAATAGGAACAGAACGATTACCATTGATTCTAAGCAGTGAGTTCACATTCCCATTATTTGAATCTACAGTTGGTCTTGGTGACTGATGAAACTAGAGTATAATCCCATTCATGAAATGTAGAATTACACAGGCGTCAGGCGATGTAGACGTTACGGGTCCATTGATGGTTGTCATTCTTACAATTCGTCAACGGCAAAGCCAAAATGGCTTTCTGTTTAGATGGAAAGGTAATTGATATAACTAACAAGTTAATCTTGCCTATGCAAAGTTCTAAAATTACATGCAGTACGGTTTTCCAATGGTTTACAGAACGACGAACTCTCGAAGATTTCATGGGAGCAGCCTATGTAGGCAAGATTCATTATTCTTGGGGAAGACCATCAAATGAACCCTTACCATATTTTGCAGCTACATTTTATGGGTAATAAATTATGTTTCCATTACTATATTAGACTGTAATCAGTGGCTTTTATGATTTATATCCTGCGCCTTTTGCTTTCCAAACAGACCTGAAATGTCGGCCTTTGGATTTCCAAAGGCAAATGACACTCAAACCGCAGGTTACACTTTCCAAATTGTTTGGGAAACATTGCTATTTGGTGACCCGTGTCCTGAAGGGACCCCGAACAGTAACTGCCGAACTCACGATTACTTGATGGCTTGTAGAATACTTGATGATGGATCCTTGGTTCCTCAGGAAATGTACGTATATATACTTAATATAATAAAAGCATAATAAAATAATCGTACTATTTTCTAGAGAAATCAAAACACTGAATCATATTTATGTAATAATATGCATGTAGATACTATCGAAGCGGCAACTACACAAACTTAGATCCCATTGAGAATCAGAATGGATTTTACCTAATTGTCTGGACCACTGTCCGAGGTGGTGGTCGCTTTCAGATGGAATACGCAACAATTCGACCATAAATCATTATGAAATTATAGTTATATTAAGAATAAAGTCCAATAAAAGTTAAATTAATTGATATCAAAATTGTAAGTATAAAGAGCCAAACCAAAAACGGTTCTTGTTAGACACTCGAAAATTGTGTCATATAGTCACGTCACTCGTAAAAGTTGTCAATTTTTCAAATTACATGAATTTATCAGCCCACGCTGTCTATTTCCCACACTTCTTGCACGAGTATTTATTATTTTTTATATAATAAGTGAAAACTCGTTACTTTTTTTGGGTTCCACAAAAGTGGTGAATTGTTTCAACTTTCAACATCGAATATTTCATGAAATCATGAAACTTCTTCCGAGGGCATTCTGAGCCGAGCGTCCTTTCCCTATTCTGCTCTTCATTACATTTCAAATGAATTTTTTCAGATTTGCCAGTTTCCCCATTTCCAAAAACCGTCTAGTAGTCCAGTTATGATCTTGAACCTGAGATCAACAAATAGATGGACACTATACTAATAATACTTTTGGTGTAAAAATTATTGAAAAATATTGTTGAAAAATTGTTGAAAAAAACTTACCGAATCGTCATGTGTAGTTTTAGCAAGGTTGAAATGACATTCAACATTATGAGATCGAAATTCTCGATAAGTAGATTTAAAACTGCATTTGTTACACTCAACCTCATCGTGATCTCTTTCATCATCAGGTAACTTAATCACTATTTTGTACTTTTTCTTCTGTTCTTGTCCTTCAGAATTAGTACATTTAGGACTGTGTTGTGTTCCGCGAATCCTCCTCCTCCTCGTCCACGTCCTCGGGGAATTTTATTTAAAACAACGCTTTCAATTTTCCTTTTCCAATCATTTGTAGTTATCAAATGGTACCATATCGGGTTGTGAAGTTTGGCATTATAGAGCTAGTTCATTTTTAGTTATCAAATGATACATTATCGGGTTGTGAAGTTTGGCATAGTAATAGCCAATAGCATTTCTGTGGCCGGGCCCTAGAACATGAATCGTGCGTTGACAGAAAAACGGGAAAGTCTAATAAAACAGATTTCGTGTCGTCGGTTGGTCTGTGTGATTTGAATTTGATCATCTGCTTTCGTTTTATTAAAAAATGGACAATCCCAAAACCCATTTTAGACATTTATATTACCATTATTTTAGAACAAATGTTTCTGCTAGTGCGGCCACCCGAAGAATTTGTGCTGACTACGGAGAAGGCGTTGTGAAAGAACGTACTGTTCAAAAGTGGTTTGCGAAATTTAAAACTGGAAATGTTAGCATTACAAACAAACCACACAAAAAGAAATTCATTGTATTTTCGGATCAAGATTTATTGGCTGAATACAATCGTGATCCCAAAGGGACAACCAAAATCTGGGCTGAAAAATTCAAATGTAGTGACCGCACAGTTAGACGTCGGTTACGGGAACTTGGTTACATATCCAAAGGTGAAAGATGGTTCCCACCAAAACAAAAACCAACCAAAAACAAAGGCGACAAGGAAAGTAATTCAGAATTGGCGAGTTCTGTCGACAGCACAAGCACAAAGAAGAAAAAGAAAAAATGACGAATTCGACGAGAAAATCTCTTAAACAAGAATTCCATCCGCCGCATTAATGCAAAATGTTCATTATTAGTACACATCAAATCTCAAATGTACGCATCCACTTAATGTGTTCATCGTCTCGGTATAATGTTCCGCTTCCATCTTTCAAAGGAAAGTGATTTACCCTCAAATTATACTAATAATAGCTTATGGTTTTAACCTTTTAATGTTTGCAGAAACCTGCGCTGTAAAGTGAATTTTATACCTTTGTATGGACTACTAACGAAGGCAAGGATCAAGTTTAGACGGAATGTAAGCAACGATACGAGCAAAAAATACCATGAAATTGCTACAAATAAAGTCGAAGGAAAAT
>JABASF010001244.1:0-24526 GCA_019776145.1 Harlomillsia oculata | reverse complement strand
TACCTTTCAAGAAGATCACGATGACAATGATCCTCCGCAACCTGGTCCATCCCGTGGTAATTTTAATCAAACTTGATGTAATAATTTATAATTGGAAATGAACGGAAACTGACTAATAATTTGTCTGTGACCAGGTGATCGACAAAATGGAACAACGGAGAATGGAACATCTCATTTGGGTAACCCTCCGACGAGTCGTGGTCGGGGTCGTGGTCGCGGCCGTGGTCGTCCGGCTCGAGCTACCGATACATCTGCATCAACTTGGGATTCAAGTCAGCCAGCTTCATCCCAAGCATCAAATGGCGATGATATGTGGACATTTTAATTAAGAATGGAAAGATTTTCAATAATAAATTACATTAATTTAGTAGATTTTAGGAAGTGGAGAAACGTTTAATTCCGTAGTTTCGAATGACTTTATGCTCAGTATGTACTATTTATACTGTTCTTTTAAAATTCTAAGACGTTTTGAGAATAAACAAGCTGCAGAATTGGATCAGAACACCAAGATTTTATTTCCTTAAGTAGATTGTAAAATTGTAATTCAATTTACATTTATTGGCAAATCATGAACGATCCTATACTGCGTTCACTCGAATTGAGTTACCCATTGGTTCACCGGTGGAAACGGTATATTTTGTACGTGGAATTGGTCATGGTTGTACAAACAGGTGAAAAATGAGTAATCCGATTGTATTCCAAAGTCCCAACGTCCCAACTGACATTCGATATGTTCTGCTCTCTGATGTGGGTTTCTTTTGTTCACTTTTGACCAGGATGAAATCCAAACGTTAAAAAACCGAAAGTAATGTTGAGAAATATTTATTTAATCCTATTGTTATAATGTTTAGTAGTACATTCATATGTTGGTTGGACACACATCACTTCCCTGTAGTGCTCATTCAATCGCCCCAGTTTAGTTTTGTTTACCAGAGACGACGAATGTATTTGCGTTTATACAACCATAAACGTAAACTTGCTGCAGGAAATGTAAAGCTTCACTTAATCTTGAACCCGTTGAACTCTCTTCATCAAATAAAGACACACAGTTTCTGTGATGATACGTCGAGAGTTGTAAAATGCAAAGCAACCACAGAGTTCAAGGCTGTAGTGGACTCATCGACTCATCCATTTGTAATCCTACAATAAAGCCTTTTCTTTCCTGGACTTCAAAAGCCGAAATCCAGTTCAAACAAACGCTCAATGTCTCACTCTTCGTCTCATTTCCAGATATTTGTGCTTCACATTGCCTTTGGCTCAAAGAAAGATTTCTTCAAATCTTCAACATAACAAAGGGATCCAACATTTCATCCAATCAAAGTGCTCTTGTCCAGAAGACTTTTCAGATTACAACTTTCCACCAAGTAACTTGAAGGGTTACACATTGTTGAGATTGTGTAACATTACATTCAAAGCGTCCAGTCCATGAATAAGGAATTGAATGAAAAAGTCCCTTTTCGTAATCAATGGTCTTATTCATTTCAACTTCGTTTTGTTTTGTTGAGAAAGACGAAGTCAGGAAGAAAGTGTGACAAGAAAGAATGCGATGGAATTGTGTGGGTGGCGATGGAGAACACTGAAGGGACCCTTAGACCCTTTTGATAGTAGCTTTGCCGCGGGTGCAGTTGGTACTTGGTGTTGGTACCCTTTTTGTGGTCCTCCGTGTGGACTCATTGTTTCTGAGCTGGACTCAACCTTTACACAACACCAGACTGGACAAGACAGGACAGTAGTGGACATTTGTGTACGGTATAACTCTTATAACGTAATAATGGAGACTTTTCCTTTCAGCTTGTTTTTCATCTTGAACCTTTTATCTTAACCTTTAACGTCCGCTTCCGTTGTTCCAATAGGATTACGATGCAAAAGGGCCTCTAAACGACCCTTTGATTAGGTTCTTGGACTGTGACGCAGTTGACAAAAGGACGAACAACTCAAGTTCAATCCGTCAGATTCCTAGTGGATTTCCTTCCATTCCAGTCGGCTCTCATGCCGACTTGGAAATCCCAAAATGCCTGACTTTTAGGTGAGGCTTTCTCTGCAAAAATAAAATTAATTCCCCATTAGGCTTGTATATATAAAAAAACATAAATTGCGAATTATAATTCTTTGTACACATTGTACAGTATAAAAAACATGTCTGTAAAATTTTTGTCATCATTTCATTCGTTCATTTGTTATCTGTTATTTCATTGGATTGGTTGATTTTTAATTCGAGCACAATGACGATGATTGCACACGACACGACATTTCCTCCGTCTGCTACTGATAAGGTAAGGTTGTCTCGTTTTTGATTGATTTCGATTTTCAAATCGCTTTAGAATTTGGCGATTCTGCGAATTCACTGATTTTACACAGTGAATGAACTTTGGTTAGGTGAATGTTTTGATGAATGTGAGTGCTGAGTCGTTGTCCACACAAAAATTCCGACGGTATGGTACTTTTCGTTAAAACCTGGAAAAGTGTTTTGTAGCTGTAAGTGGTTAATGCAAAAGAGACCAGGAGTTAACTGTGTTTGAAGCGAGGCTTCCCGAGCGTTTGTTTTCAGTTGAGAGAAAAATGAGTAAAAATGCATTAATTTCTTTCTCATAAAAAATCTATTGCGCGTGTTGCATCATGTTTTGCACGAAGGTTTCCGCTGTTGTCTACGAAATCGTTGGAGACCTTGAAGAGACAATGTTACTGTGGGACAATGATGCGCGGATGCTGATCACGAAGATGTAGCGGCAAGCGGCATGCAAAAACCTACCGAAACAACTAATCAGTTAGAATTGATAGCTGTTAGCTGGTTAGCTCATACAGTCACAATCGCCTTGAAATTGCTGTACCCTCCTGTCACCTTTTTCGCTGTATCGACTTGAGAGAGAGTGAACTTTTGCGGCTTCGTACATCGTACTAAAGCTTACATAAGCTTACTTTGTTCCATTTGCGATGTAAAATTTTGACACTTTTTTTGTCCATGATGATGTTGGGATGTCCTCCAATTTCCTACGTTACGTACAGCGTTACAGGGTTACAGCGTTTCATCAAGAGTACTTTTTCCGACATGGTAACAGTCGCAATGCCATCCATGAAAGTGGTCTTTCCATGGTCAGTCAAACTAACCAAAGTTCTTACACCTTCCTTTGGCTATTACAAAACGTATCCTATGCACTATAGTATTATTGCAATGCGTATACCATGCACAATCAAGTTTTTGCGAGTTAAATATCCAGTGCAAAAAAAAAATTGGAATCTCGAGTCATATATAGAGTCAGGACAGGGTGGCGTGTCATAGGAAAATGAAGTTGAAGACCCTCAGATCATGATTATTCCCATTTAGATAATTTAATGACTAATTTTATCCAGTTAGATTGGCTTTTGCCCGAGTTACGTGTCAGTGTCACTGAAAGGTGTAATTAAAGTACAACTCCCATTTGCACTCGCGAAATATGTATCTATTCCTGTTTTGAAGTGACAAGACAATGTCACAGTGGAATCAACCAATCAACGCAGCAGTTTGAGTTATTCGCACAATTAACGCTGAAAGTTGAAGGTGAAAGTGAGAATTGGACAGAGTGTCAAATAGGATCGTAATTAACCGGAAGTTTAGAGTTAACCGTTAACCCTTGTTCAAATTTTTTTTACATTACGTTAAACGCAAGAATGCATTTTGGAAACGTAGTAGTTTCGTCACCTCTTCTCATTCCTCTTGGTTTGCTGACCGTATTTGTCCTTCTACTTTGTCATTTGTTATGTAAACGAATGAATCATTTTCAACAGTTTGCAAAAAGAGGGATTCCAGGTCCGAAACCTAATCTTATATGGGGGAACATGATGGATTACCGGAAACAAAGTTTGGAATTTCCTAATCAAACTGTGGACATGATGACGCATTGGTATGAGAAATACGGATCGATCTACGGTTATTTCAACGGAGCTCGTCCATCCATTGTTGTCCATGACTTGGATGTCCTCAAAGAAATCCTGGTTAAGAATTCACAAGAATTTATCAATCGTCCTAAAGTGGTTGTGTCATCTTCAACAGTTTTGCATTCTCTCGTGGGTCTCCGGGGTCAAAGATGGAAAGACGTTCGCTCAATCCTCACCCCGACTTTCTCCTCTGCCAAATTGAAAAAGATGGTTCCTCTCATGGAAAAGTCAATGAACACAACAATGGAAATCCTGTCAGAAATGGAAGGGAAACCATTTGACGCCTACAACTTTTTCCAAGCTCTCACTTGCGATGTGATCAGTGAATGCGCTTTAGCCATGAAAGTTGAGTCTCAAAAGAATCCAAAGGACCCTTTTCTTCTTGCAGTGAAAGGATTCATGGAAAACGCTATGAATTCTTTTATCAAGGCGTCACTTTGTTTTCCCATTTTGGGAAGAGGCATGTCCTTAGTTGTCGACCGATTTGCCTTATCAGGGAAAATGACGGAGATGATTTGCACAAATCTCAAACAAGTCATGAAGGTTCGAAGATCTGCTCTCAAATCTTATCAACGTAATTCTGCTACTCTTGACGTTCTCCAACTAATGTTGGATTCCAGTCAAAACCCTCAGAGCAGCGGGGAAGGTGAAATTCCCAAACGTAGCAAGGGAAAGTTAACATTGTCGGATGAAGAAATCATTTCAAATGCATGGGTTTTTGTTCTCGGTGGTTTTGAAACTACGGCTGCTGCCTTGTCATTCACTGTCTACTTGTTAGCAAAGCATCAGGACGTACAGGAACGATTGCATATCGAATTAAAGAAAGAATTTGACGTAACTGCCAACCTCATAAAACTCAAAACAGATAACCGAAAACTAATCAAAATTCTATAATTTAATCAATTTAACTTTCTCATTTCTTGAAATTACAGATTGACGACGAACCAAACTACGAACAAATTCAAAATCTCACATATTTGGACCAAGTATTTTCTGAATCTTTAAGATTACTCCCACCCGTTCCCACCTTTGTAGTACGGGAACTAGAATTTGAAACTTGTATTGGTCAGTTCCGAACTCCTCCCGGGGTGACTTTGTCAGTTCCTGTGTGGCAAATTCATCATGATCCCACAATATGGACGGATCCTTACAAATTCTTGCCCGACCGCTTTTCAAGTTCACAGAAAAAGTTACATCATTCACTAGCATGGATTCCATTCGGTGCTGGACCTCGGAGTTGTATCGGAATGCGTTTTGCACAGTTGGAAGCCAAGCTTGCAATTTCCAGAATTGTTCGTAAATACAGGTAAATTAATTGAATTGTAGCTAGTTTTGGTGTTTCTGTTTACCAATTAAATTATACATCAGCGATGCCATGTTAGTCCGTCCGATTTGTTTATGAAATTGTTTGTGTGTATGAATTTTTAAAAAAATGTTTGATTTTGAAAGAATTGTTCCGGTTGACAACTTTGAAGACCCTCAGCTAATGGTTCCTACTGTGACTTTAGTGCCTAAAAATGGAATTCGTGTTAAATGCATTCGAAGATGATGTCTTTACCCGTACTAACGTTATGTAAATTATAGTTTAAGTTATAGTCTAAGTTAACGTATACGACACAAAAATGCATATTTTGAAGTCGACGCAGACCAAAAGTACTGTTTCAAAAAGAATCAGTACAAGTTAGCAACTTCAGAAAGAACATTTTTTTAAAGGATGCAAAACCGGTGACTTGTTCAAAAAATAAATTGTACTGTGAATAAAACCATATGTAAATCACGAATTAGAGATTTATATTCGTTCAAAATTACACTTTTTTTAAGAAAAATGATAATCTTTAAGGATTCCAGCAACGAAAGCATCAACGTTGAATTCCTTTGGAATCAAGTGAGGAAGCTTGTGCACAGCACAATGCACAGCTTTCTCAAAGACCTGGTTACGCACTTGTGGAGGGTATGGAGAAAATCGCAACATGGTCCAAATGTCACTCAATGAAAAGATTTCAGTGTTCACAAGTTCGTGAATTTTCTTCCGATCCGTCACCCCAAGAAGTTTGTAACCGAATTCGAATTCTTCTGGAGTGAGCTGGTAGGATGTAAGATCCAGTTCCTCTGAAGTCTCCTACAATGTCAAGAAACAATAACGCTTTCAATTAACAATAACATTCAAAACCATGTAATTTAATTATTTTCAAAAGAAGTTTGGTTACCTTGTCGGGTGCCATATTGAACCGCTTTCAAAACAAAGTGTCGATTGAATGCCACGTTGTCGTGTATGTTTGATAATAAACACGTCTCAGCGTTTCAGATTCTCCACCTCGACAGGCTCTTTGGCTCGTCCGACAGTCAAATTACACGGTTAATGTACTGATAAGAAGCAAGTGTCTTACTGCAGACTTGAAGTCTTCAAGTGTAAAATGAAAGCTTAGAGGCTCACAATTCCGTCTCAGACGTGTAGGTTTTATTTTCATGAGTGCAAAGACATTACAGAATGAATAGGACATTAAAAGCATAAATTAGTTATGGGCTCGTAAAATATAGTGGAACATGATAGTCAAAAAGCATTAGATAAGATGAATGCGAGACGTTGACTGAGGTTTCAATGTTATTGTTGCATAGATATTGAATTAAATAGTTGAATCGGTACTAAGGAATGGGACTGTCAACGGGTCTGAATGTCAATGAGGATAGGTTCGTATTGCGGGATGAATGGATTACCCGGTTTGTAGGTAAGGATTGTATCGTCTCTGGCATGGATTTGAAATTCTTGAAGAAATCGGGCCATTATTAATTTAGCCATTTGGTATCCCCATTTCATACCAGCACAATTCTTAGGGCCATGACCAAAGGTGGAGAATGCATAAGGATTCATTTTGTGTTCTTGGGAGTCCGGGAGGAAACGTTCTGGTAAGAATTCTTCAGGATTTTCATGATAGTCGGGATGTCTGTTGACTGCCCACAAGGGAAATATGACCGTGATCCCTTTGGGAATCCGGAGGAGGTCATTCTCATGAACCCAGTCTTTGGTGCAAACTCTTTCGGCACGAATGAAGGCGGGCACGAGTCGGTACGTTTCGCTCACACAAGCCGTCAAGTAAGGCATGTCATTGACGACTGCTTCATGTCCCAAGATTCCTTTGTATTTGACGACTGTATTATCGATTTCGGTCAAGACCTTCTCTTGAGTTTTCGGATGGGTGGCTAAGTAATAAACAAGGAGGACAATTGGAGTTCCAGCCGAGTCGTACGATACTAAAAAGAATTCCAGGGCTGCAGCCAAGATCGTTTCACGCCCAATGTTTAAACGACGCATTTCTGGAGCATTCAACCTGTCCCAAAATGATAGCATGGAACCTACAAAATCCTGAATATCCATTTTATGCTTGAGCCTATGTTCAAATAAATCCGTGACAAGTTTTGAAAGTTTGTCAATGTCGTGTCGAGGTATGAGAGGGAAGAACCGTCGCAGAAATGGAAACACCACTTTATAACATAAAAATCATTACTTTTTCAAAATTTACAGTCTTAAAAAATGTATCAAACACAAACTTACTTGGAAGTGTGTAGGTAGCAAAATTATTTTGCCAATCTTCCCCAAGCAAGCTTCGAAACAATTTGCACATTTCGTTGTCGGGATCGTCATGATTTTTAAATTGCACTCCACAATAGCATTTTCCAACCATATCAGCAATTACCATTGTCAGCCACCTCCATTTTAAAAAACGAATTATCTCCATGATCATATGCTCACATATCTTAAACTCAAACCTCAAACTAATAACTTCATTTTAATTAATCCAGTAAATTCAGCATATTATTTGATAAAAATAAATCGACTGTGTACTTTTTAAAATCCAACTTCATCTGCCCATTATTTCCATTTTCAACGCATTCTTGTCGAAGTTTGAGAACATGTTCATCAACTAAAACTCGGAGCGGTTCACTCATCTGCTTGACACGCCCGGATGAAAAGGATGAGCTGAGCAGAGCTCGAACGACTTTCCATTTTTCACCTAATGTCATTAATCATTAATGTCAATTTCCAAATTAATCACAGATTATTGTTCTAGCTGACTCTAACTGAAGGGAATGAAAATGAAAAACCTTGCAACCAATCCAGCGATTCGTCAAGAACAGGATGTCCAAAATCCGCAATGTTCCTGTCTTTAAAGTGGTCATAGTGCTTAACCATGATTAGCTTAATTAGCTCCGGGTCACTAATATGAATTTGTGGGAATTGTCCGTCGTAAACCTTTAATCAAAACATGTACAGATTAATGAATTAAGGAATATAAACTGATAGATCCGGTCTTTGTCCTTCGTTTGTGTCATCTCATATTACCCCATATACCGTTCCGTATTTCTGCATCCTGGCAATATCCTCGAAATGCTGAATCTTCTTGTACCCAAATGGATCACTTCCCATGCAAAACGTAGGTCCAACCACTGGAATGCCCAAAGCTTCGAGAGCTCCATAATTTCGACGAGCGTACTTCACTAACCATGCACAAATCATGCAAATCACACCAATTACAACTCCTATTACAAAAATCATATTTTTGAGAGTTTTTTGAGGCTATGGAATGATAATTCAGCTAGAATTCTGGAACTACTGGAAGCTTGAATTGAAAGTTCCCCGTCCCCGTTGGGTTACGAAGTTTAACTGGTGATTACGATAATTAAAGACTCAACAAAGCTAAACTGATGTTTCAGGTCAACGCTTTTATATAGCAAAATATCAATATCATATGTGGCTTTCAGCCATCCGGTGTAAATTCAATAATAATTTTACGTTTACATGTCTATACTTATGCGATAAAGAAATGAAGCTATGGCTTAACATGTACAGTGGAAAAAAAACTTGTGCTCTTGCATAAATATTCCATTTAATTGGTCATAAACGTGACAATATGATTTAAGCCTGCCTTTAAATTGACTTCATCCTTCCAACAACATTAGACGACTTTAGTTTTAGCCTCATTGCGCTTTAACATTTTCTGTGGTCATCGTTAATGTTTAGACAATAGTGTGTAATAGGCAATTAGATTAGTGCAATGGTCAATGGTGCAATTTTCCACAATGTTCCACAATGTTCGTTAAATTGAAGTTAGCATGATGATTGACAACGTGTCATGGACGTTGACAAGTACTAGCGTGTAGCTTCTGATGAAGTCGTTTGATTGCCGATTGCCGCTATCGAAATCATAGTTGAGGGCACTCAGGCTCTGGAGCTGGACATCATTTCTCGCCCTTCCAGCATGTTCCCAGGCATACTTATAGGACTTTATTTTTGATCACATTGACATTATCTTCCCCATGCATGTTTTAGACAGCGCGGCCATATTGTTTCATAGTTTTCGATTTTGTCACACGTATCACAAATCACAATAAACAGTCTTGTCCTACACATATGATTTCAAATTCCCGAGTCCCTATAAAAAGTTTTCGATTCAAAATCGTTGCATGTTGCATGCAACGGTTCGTTCCGTTTACGATCGCTTATTTAACTCTTTACTCATTTTTTAGGTTACCGTTACCGTCAATACTGGAGAAGAGAAAGCTCTTTTACTACCGACCTACTATGAGTTCGCATGTTGAGGATTCAGGATGAGATTGTGTTTTTTGTGTCTCTAAAAGTCTGGTTTTCCAGCTTGTAAAATTGAGTATATATGAGACTTTTGTTTATTCGAGTAGTCGTAGTCACGGATGAAACGTGTTCACCGTTTCAACTCGAATTTAACAACAAAGAGAAGGAAGGGAAAGAGTGCCTTTAGCTTGGTTGTCTCATCCTGTGTCGTTTATTGGAGCATCCTCCTCTCAGCATCAGTTTGCTTTGCGTGGTTCGCAT
This sequence comes from Harlomillsia oculata, assembly GCA_019776145.1. Classification (NCBI taxonomy): domain Eukaryota; kingdom Metazoa; phylum Arthropoda; class Collembola; order Entomobryomorpha; family Oncopoduridae; genus Harlomillsia; species Harlomillsia oculata. Next base: position 14,769 of record JABASF010001244.1, on the reverse strand, counting down.
AGCATACTCACATTCATGTGTGCACATGTAAGACTTTGAGTCGAGCCATTTAAATGACTCCGACAGGATTTACTCCCAAAAGTAGAGTGTGAAAGCGCAATGCGACAATGCCCACAGACACACCACCGGACTTTACAAGAAGAGCATACAAAAAGGAAAAACTCAGCTTCTCTCATCTCACAGTGCTTGCGAAATTCTCAAAGTTCATGGAAACATTCAAAAAGCTCAATGTGGAGCCGAAAATGCTGGCAAATGTGTTGTATACATTTGTACCACTTCATCTCATCGTGGACTCTCGGTTTCGCGGATCCGACCGTTTTTATTGGGGAAAAACGCAACTTTGCTTTTTAGATTAGCTCTGTAGTCTTACAAGTTATTTAGAAAAATACGGATTTCGGTTCAGTTGTGGTGATCATCGCTAGTTTCGGAATCCCCAATCTAATTCTCATTGTTACCCTTCGTTCTCGTTGGTTTGGCCTCCTGTCAATCCCTGGGCGACACAGATCCCAATTTAATTTTCGATTCCCCACATTAACAGCAGAGCACATTTTGTTGTCATTGAACCGTGTGGTGTGGACCAGAGAGTCAAATCCTAAATCCTCAAAATCCTTTTGCATTTTTCCTACAAAATCTTTGGAAATCAAAGCTTAGTACCGCACCGTTTCGCACTGCTAAGAATAGAACTCCAATTCAAGCTCAAAGTCACAACCACCAACAACCTTGTTGAAATCTGCTCAACTGTTGCAAATTGCATCACTCTGTACCCGCAATTGCCATTCTGCACAGCAAGCATTCTACTTTTTGCATCCGAATTTTACGTTCGGAGAAAAAACGCGAAAAGAAAGATATAGCATCATTCTTGATCTTTGTGCTTTTACCAATCTCATTTCAACTGAATACAAATTACCTCGAGTATTGATCTCCCATCACATTTCTTTCCTTTAACGTGCTCATTTCAAAGCAAACAAACTCCGAAAAAGGTTGCAGAAATGCATTCCTCAAGCAGTTTCGTCCTTTTGGCTTTCTTAGTCACTTGTGTACAACTTGGTAAGCAGAAAAAAAAGAATTTTTAACTAAATATTACAGGAACATTACAATACCATGGGTTATTTTTGTTATGGACGTCTATTTAAATAAAATGAATACATTATAAAGTTGGTTGACCCGATCCATGGTTTGGTTGGCATTACATTGTATTGTATTGCTTGATCAATTGAAGGTGCGAGCTTGCAATGCTATTCTTGCAACTCTAATGTTGACGAAGGTTGTGCAGACCCTGATTTTAACGGAAACATGACTAAAATGGTGGACTGTGAGACTTTTGAATTCAATAACAAGCCTATTACATTTGAAGCGAACCAAACATTTTGTCGCAAAACGGTCCATCGAGGTATGTTTTGTACAGCATTTAGCGGAATATAAATTAATTGAACTCAATTAATTTCGCCTTTTTTTATCGCACACAGCCCGATTCGGAAAAATCTTCGATTACCGAACAATAAGAACGTGCGGTTACGAACCGGATGATAAATACTCAGCAATTTCTGAAGAAGTTGGTGTCATTTTGCCTTCTACATTTTATAGTATACATGACCTTATGACCTCGTGACCTTTTTGCATTTTTCTAGGGGGAACCAACAAGCGGACACCGTTGCATCACCCGAGCTGGTACATTTGAATTGGAAGTGACATATTGTACTTGTGACGAAGACGGATGCAACACAGGCTCCTCACCTCATTTCGCCTTTGCAGCATTGTCCACTGCACTTTTGTCGCTATTCAGAACAATTTAATGAATAATAATGTTAAATTATTATAATTATCATTAACAGTTACTGTCCCTTATAACCCTACATTCAAATATTAGTCTCCCTCTGTCCAGTTTGCTCATCATTCTCGTCAACGTCGCTGTGTCAATGTAATGATGTGAATCGCTCAAATGTTGTATGTACATTAACCGTGTAATTACATGTAATTAATGTGACGTAATGACTAAAACTAAAAAAAAATTATGTAAATTGTACGCGTTCCATTGCCTATATTAACGCCTACGTAGTAGTACAAATCAAATGAGTCCCAATTTTTACTTCGTGAAACGAATAATTTAAGGAAAACTATAAAAGTTAATCATTTTTCGTGTTTAATTTTATTCAAGTATTGAATGTTGGACAATTAATTTAACAGCGACATGATAAACTGCCTTGTGCACATATATCACACAGAGAATATTGTGGAGGAGTGTAAAATGCTCTGGCTTTCCGAGTTGTGTCGTAATAATCATAAATGACAATAACGGCAGGAGCTGAATTTGCAACTTGGAAAACACGATGTGATGGAGCTTCCAAACAAACTTGTTTGGAAGTGACTAAAGAGTTGAAGTAGACACTCAATTTAGTATCCGCATCGCTCAGTTCGTACCGTTTGACTCGGTCAATGGATTTCATGAAATCGAAATCATAGGCATCAAATGTGAATCCGGACGGAAGGTTGATTTCCATCACGGCCATGTTTGACTCCTTCGAAGCTGAGTCCAGGTAGCTCGTGCAAACAGTTAAGTTCATGGTTCCTGGCTGTTCCGTCTTTTTGACCTTTTACATGAACATAACAATTTTAGAAACGTTTTGATCAGGAATCAAAAGATACTTTTAAAATAGAATTGACAAGTTGATTACTTCGACATCCAATGAAAACGCAGGTTCCAACATCTTGTCATCGACATAATAAAACCAACTCAGTTGGACCATGGCTACACCTTTGCCGGTGGCTTGGAACACAACCCATTTGGTGGTAGTTGGAAGTGTGGCTTCTTGAAGAACAATGGCATTTTCGGGTGTCACCTCAAAATTAATTGGACCATTCTTCGCACTATCAGAATGGGTGATTGTTATACTCAATGAAGTGTCCGGGGCCCTTGTCAAAGCAGCAAACTTAGCCAAAGCAGTAAGACCTACAACAGTGTCTTGAGTTGAAAGGAAACCCCCTTGTGAGTTCCTTTGAGCCAAAAGCCATTTCCCAATGCTCGCACTGTCAGCTAAATCATTCCGGAGGACGTATGTCAACAGAGCATAAGAGGTCATTTCAACTGAGACAGGGTTGGGTTCAAACCCACAGCATCCGACGGACTGTGGATTGGGTGCTTTGCTGATTCCAGACCAAAAGGTTTTGTCACCGTCTTTTTGTTTGAGTTTTTCCATAGATCCAAACATAATTTCTTTCACAGGATTCTTGGCAAGGTGTAGCGTGTAGGTGACTAGAACCACAGCATAGGCACTCCCTAATGAAGGGTTCACTCTGGATTCTACTTCAATGTACTTCAAAGCTTGAGCTTGAACTTTTGAAAATTGGGTTTTGAATTGTTCAAAATGGTTAGAAGCTTCTATAAAGGCTAAGGTGACGTAAGCTGTTAAAGCTAGGCCGCCCGTGGCTGAGCCTCCTTGCATATCGGAATGAATTACGCGACCCAATTCCTCGAAATTCCCTACGGATTGCTGTCGACTGGACAAGAACGTAAGTGCTTGTTCAATTACACTCATGTCAACACTAATATACTTCGTAGCATCGATGAAAGCCCGAACTACAAAGGCTGTGAGCCAAGTCGAACCTTGTGGGTCCGAGTTTCCGAATGCAGAGAAAGATCCGTCGGAATGTCGATATGTGAGTTCTCTTTGATACCCGGATTCCAGGAAAGAAATGGCTTTGGATTTGATTTGCGCATTGAGAGATTTTGTAACTGTTAAGTAATCTAAGACAACAATGTCTGGAACGAGGTAAAGCATATTTTGCTCTCCGCATCCACAAGGGAGTTGAATGAGAGAATCCAAATTCGCCATTGTTGATCCCAAAAGATCTGCAACCACTGCTACTTTCACATACTCTGAATTCGGAACATGTTGAACGGGTAAATCCACAGTGACATTTTCATTGAATGGTTTTCCATCTTTTAAGTTCACGAGAAGAGCTTTGTTTTTCAAAATCTTGTGACCTGGTGGTTTCACAATTAATGGTTGCGACAAGGCGTCCCCTGCCACGTCCCCCAATATTGCCTTCAAGTTTAATTTGAAAGTGCCAATTTTTGTTGGTGTAATGATGAATGTGACTTGAGACACTTGATCACTTGGAGCAAACACCTTTTGGACTTCTTTGCTCGGATCTTGAACGTTGTTTAAATCAAAATCTCTGTCCGCATTGTCAAATGTCACTTGCGCAGGTAATCCTTTCGCCATGTAATTTTGTACAAGGACTTGCAAAGCCAGGATCTCACCTTTCACTACGGAATAAGGTAAGTTTAGAGAAATGAAAAATGGTCGGAATGTTGTCAATGTGACTGATTCGGAAACTCCAATTCCAAAGGAAGGGTGCAACGAGAATCCAGAAATTATCCAGGATGTCAAAGTATCGGGAACTTCTTTCACGAATGACATTACGTTTCCAGTTGCATCCAGTTCCGTCCAGAGCCAAGTTTCTGGGAAATTTTTGCGGACTTTTACTTCAGGTGCAACGGACTTTTCCTCCGATCTTGCCATTGAATCCATTACTAATGGAGCTACAGCACCTTCCATGGCCAGTACTGGAGCGTCGTCGGCCATTTCCATCATATTTTGTCGTCGAGCAGCCGCCTTAAACATAATTCCACCACCACCACCACGTCTTGGCCAATCCCAGTCCCATCTCCGGAATTGTTCCACAACTCCGTTCGTCAACACGATCAAACCCGCCCCGTCAAAAACCCCAAACGCATTGTTCATATCGCCATGAGTTTTTCAGCATCGAAACTGGCTAATTCTTTGTTGATTCGCTCCCTGTCAATATTCTTGTCTCCTTTCAGTAATAAAACAGATTGGTCCACACCTCTCAATGCAATTTTGGATCCTTTGTTAGTCATCAATTCCAACTTGGCAGATTCTCCAGGTTGGACAGTTGCATTAGCAAGTGTCATGTTCAAGTAATTATCAAGCTTTCTCTTCCCAGCGGTGAAAGTCAATGAATCCACAATGACATCATTCGTGGGTTTGAACACAGCATAGGCAACGATAGTGACTTTACTACAAATGACATCAGTTTTCAACGGTCCTGACACCAGTTTCTCCATTTTTGCAGGAACCATCAATTGGGCCTGGTGAATGATCTTCCCTCGGCAAAACATAATCCAGTTTAATGAATCAAAGGGTTTATTGCACTTGACATTAAATTGATATCTATTTTCTTTCGTATCCTCCACCTTTGTGAGCTGGAGATACGTTTTGGTAGAAGATTCCATTCTAGTCGGAAGCGGAAAGCTTTGTTTCAATTCTTTATAGGTCACTTGGAAATTGTAAATCCCATTGTTGTCAATGGCCGGAGTGTTGAGGAAAAACTTGACAATTCCTGTAGAAGGAATGGCTGATGTGGCATGACTTTCTTTCGTCTTCGAATAGCCATCATGTGATATTTTGATAGCGTCAGCCCGAGTATCTGAAATCGGAATGTCGTTCGGAGTCGTGACCATTAGAGTAATAGCTAATGGAAACCCGGGTTTGTAGTTGCTGGGTTTATCAATCCATTCAATCTTGTAAGGATGCTCATAAACTCCCGTGGTCGCTGAATCAGATTGTTCTTTCCCGGTAAGATCTTCAATCACAGTGGCTTTCACCGTGACCTGCATATTGACCTCGGATTTTGAAGTGAAAGAAGGAACAGTCAAATCCACGAAAGTTGACCCGTCAATGACACTCTTCATATTATTGTTATTATGAACGGTTACAACTCCGGAAAACGGGTAACTATCCGAAGTCCCTGTGACCATAACCTCAACTTTTCCTTTGACCCCTTTCCCATACGTGTACTTTGCTTTCACTTCCGCTTTGAACGATTTGTCGGTAGCCAAGATGTAAGGTGGAAGCACAACTTCAACTTTGAATTTCGGTAGGACATACTGGTCTATTGTAAATGACACAGAATCCATTTGCCCAGATGTTGACACTTCAATTGTCCAGTCTCCGAGATTCGGTTCAGTGGACAAACTCAACTTGGAAGAGTACAATCCACCCGAGGAAGTTACGTTCGCTAACTTTTTCACCACATTCCTCTGCGAATCAAATACCGTGATTTCCAAAGACTTTTGAGGATCTGGTCGCAAGCTTCGGTCCAAGGTCACCACACGGAAGAAAACTGTTTCACCCGGTTTGTAAACTGGTTTATCCGTTTGAATGAAAACGGTCAATTGTCTATTGTCCACGAAAATTGTTCTGGTGTCTTCATAATCCACATTTTGTTGATCTCTCCCTTTGATTTTTAAAGTGCAAGTTTCACTTGGAAGTGATCCTTTGGGTTTCAAATCCATCAATTTCCCAGTTCCAGGGGTCACTAGTACTTCCTGACTTGAAAACTGGACTGACCCACAGGTCATCGTTGAATAAAAGGTCACAACTGAAGCGTCTTTGATTGGTTCAACGAACAGGGCAACATTGTACACGGAATTCGGTTGGACTACTTTCGGAGCTAGGGCTGAAAACACCAAATTCGGAGTTTTTTGTGCAGTTGATGATAAGAAACAAATATTTTCGAAAAAGAGGGCACTTAAAATAATCGAAATTGAAAAACCATATTTTGAATTCATATTGCACGATTAGAAACCGAAAAGGAATGCCAATGCCAAATGCCATGTACAAAATTTTAATGGAACACTAATAAATTGAAACTTGTAACGTCAACAAAATTAATACAATCAGCCTACTGCAAATACCCAACAACTTTTATTAAGTAATTAACCCAAATATTTATATGCATAATTAAAAATTTAATTGGCGTTCACATTCCATTCATAATTTCTAATGTTTGTGAGGATTTAACAGGCTTTTGGTTGACAATCTTTGCATATGTCACAAACACTCAGTTTCGGTGTTGTGTAGAATGCCCGGGCTTTTTGTGTCGTGTCGTAATAATCATACACGATCGATAATTGCCGGAACTGTATTTGCAATTTGAAAGATTCGATTGGCAATGAAAGTTTGGCAAATCTGAGTACCAGACAAAGAACTGAAATAAATGTTCAGTTTCGTATTCCGGTTTTCAGGATCTACCCGCATGACATTCGGGCCTTTCTCAGATTTTGCGATAAGAGCCATATCAAACGAGAATCCGGATGGTAAAGAAACTTCCATGACGGCCATGTTGGATTTGTTTCCAGTCAAATATGATGTACAAATGTTAAGTTTGAGTATGTGTTCTTCGTCTTTCACCTGTAAAGGGAAATTGAATGAAGTTGATTAACTGAGTAGATAACAATTACATTCAATTAATTAAGTCGCATACCTCAACATCAATTGAGAAAGCTGGGGCTTTACATACATCCTCAACGTAGTATGACCAGGAAAGCTGGACGAGAGCAGTTCCAGAGCCACTTGCAGAAATTGACGCTTTCCTTGTGGGAGCGGGTAAAATGGATTCTTGAAGAACCATGGAATTTTCTTTATTAATGGTGAAAGTTTCAACCTCTTTGTTGTGAATCAGTTTGACATTCATTTTGGTGTCAGAGGACCGCGTCAACATTGCAAACTTGGCTAAAGCTGTGAGACCTACAACTGTGTCCTGCGTGGACAAAAACCCGCCTTCATAGTTTCTCTGTCCTAATAACCATTTTGCAATGAGGACACTCTCAGCAAGGTCATCTCTCATTGTGAGCAGGTAAGTCAAGAGTGCATATGACGTCATTTCCACATTGGCAGGTGTTGTGTGAATCCAAATGTAAGGGATGATTTTGTCATTAGTGTGGTTCCCTGGAGGTACTTTCTTTGATTCCCAAAACATGGCTCCGTGTTCTTTCTTTGCCAATTTTTTCATGACTTCAAATGCCTTGTCTTTGTTTTCGTTGTGAGCCAAGTGCAAACAATACGCAATTAAGTTGACGTCGTAAGGATCGTCTAGATTAATAGAGACTTCAGTTCCAATGAAACGTAGAGCCTTTTGCATAACCTCTTCGAATTTGAATGGTTCCGTTACATTCTTTTGTTTATGAGTTTCGGATGCCTCGATGAAAGCCAAAGTTACGTAAGCTGACAATGCAAGGCCGTGATTGGCTCCGCCCATCATCTCTTTGGAATGAACTTGACCCAGTTCTTCAAACATTCCCGTCGCCTCATGTTGTTTTTGGGACAGGAACTGTAACGCAAGGTCAATGGTGTTGTCGTCAATTGTAATATATTTTTTGGCAGTGATGAAAGAACGGACAACGAAAGCTGTGAGCCAAGTTGAACCTTCCGGATCGGATTGTCCGAATGCAGAATAGGATCCGTCGTAACGTCGATAAGTTAGTTGACGTTGATACCCAGTTTCGAGATACTGGATAGTTTTCTTCTTAATTTCCGATGTGAGTGTTCCCATTGCAGTCAAGTAGTCCAGAATGACAATGTCCGGAACGAAATGCAACATGTTTTGTTCTCCACAGCCACAAGGCATGCTTATCAGATTTGCCAGGTTGGAAATGCTAGGTCCGAGTAAATCCGCTATGACGGAGAATTTAATCGAATCTGCGTCTTTGACCCGGGTTTCTGGAAATTCGATTGTCAAGTTGTGCATGGCTTCGTTTTCTTTTCTGAGGTCCAACAAAATTGCATTGTTTCGGGTTTCTTTATGTCCCGGCGGTTTCACTACAAATGGTTGCGACAAGGCGTCTCCAACTGCCCCAGACGACAACCCCGCTGTGGCCTTCAGATCCAATTTTAGTGTTCCGAATTTTGTCGCTTTGATTGGGAATAAGACGGATCCTATTTCAGACGCTCCTATTGTTACCATCCGCACTGCTTTGGTATTATCGGTGTCTTTACTGTCCAGGAATTCATAGTTTTCTTTATCATTTTGAAAGGTCACAGTCGCTTGAATCTCCTGTTTCACGTAATTGTGCACAAGGACTTGCAAAGACAAAGCTTCTCCTTTTACAATCGAGTAGGGTACATTTAAAGTGATAAAGAAGGGTCGGAATGTCTCAAGTATTGTTTGATCTTGGGTCACGCCAATTCCGGATTGTACGTTGAGGGAAAACCCCGTGATGACCCATGAAGTGAGAGTGTCTGGTACGACTTTTTCAAAATTGAAGTCCATAGCTGTCGTATTGAATGTTTCCCAGAGCCAAGTTTCTGGGAAATTCTCCCGGACCCGGATTGCACTATTGCCAATCGAACTGCCTCCTCCACCACCGGCTCCAGCGTCATCCGCCACCATCTCAGCATCTGCCATTGGCGCTGATGTGGATGCCATCATCATCATTTTGCCCATCATGGGGCTACCAAATCGTCCATGTCTTCCTACCCATGGAATGTAAGGTTCATACCGACTTCTGTCAAGCTTTGCATTTGTAATCACAGCAACTCCAGCTTCATCGAATACTTCAAAAGCTTGCGACCCGCCGTACTGACGGAATTGATCCGCCAAAGTTCCGATGTTTTGTAACTCTCTATCAATCCTAGCTTGATTTATGTTTTTATCTTCCTTGAGTAGCAGGACAGATTGGTCAACACCTCTGACGGCAATCACGGAATTTTCTTTCGAGCTTAGAGTAAACTTGACTTTTTGACCCGGTTCGGCTTTGTCAGTGTCCAAAGTAATGTTCAAATAATTGTCTAGTACTGCATCAGCTCTAAACTTGATGGAATCCGCAATAACTTCCAGACTCGGTTTGAGAACTGCGAAAGTTATCAGGACCACATCCGGTCCAGATTGTGCAGGAACCGGAATTTCAATGATGCATTCCATTCCTTTGATACCCCTTTTCATTCCGCTTGTTCTAAGATTTCCTCTTCCAATCAAAACCCAATTCACACTTTCAAATAACTTGTTTGCATTGACTTTGACGAAAACACAACTTCGTTTCTTGGATGTTTCAAGTGACAAAGTTTCATTCAGAAGCTTAAGCTGCATGTAACTGTGAGAAGGTGAGCTCAGTTTCATTGGAATTCCAAAATTCTTCTTGACTCCTTTGTACACAACGTCCAGGCCGTAAACGTTGATGTACTCATTCTTGGAAGTGGTCATTGAAACTTTAACGATTCCATCAGAAGGAATAGCCTTTTTGATAATCCCTTCTTCCTCATCACACGCGAATCCATGATGGATCTCAAAAGCTTCAGGATCCGGATCTGAAATGGGGACATCGTCCAATGTCGTCACTCGGAAGGTCAAACATAAGGGGAATCCCGGTTTGTAATTTCTTGGAACATTTATCATCTCAATTTTGAAGGGATGTGGTTTCATTTCCAAAGTCGCCGTCCCATTTTGCTGCAACCCTGTGATTTCTTCCACAACTGAAGCCTCCACTTTGAATGATTTAGTATCATATTCGTTCTCAGTAGTTCGCATACGCTCTGGGATCACAAGATCCACAAAGACCGAACCGTCGATTGGGGTTTGAGTCGTCATTGTATGTTTGGTTTCATTTTGAGAGTCAGAGTCAGAATCCCAACCAAAACCCCATCCTCCATACAAAGGTGACAATGTCACAGTGGCTTTCCCTTTCACGTTTTTCCCGTAAGTGTACGTGGCTTTCACTTCCGCTTTGAATGTACTCGTGTTGTTTATAAGGTGATGAGGTGGTTTCACCTCAACTTTGAATTTAGGTAAGATGTACTGATCCACACTAAATGACAAGGACTCCTTTAAGAATTCTTTGTACCCGACTTCAATCGTCCATGACCCCAAATTCGGTTCATCGGATAATTGCAGCTCGGATGAGAAAATCCCTCCACAGATTTTGGTATTGTTTAAATCCTTGATGAGGTTGCGCTCAGCGTCATACAGGAATATTTCCACCGTCGAGGTAACCGGACGTAACATACGGTCCAATACAATAACCCGGTAATGTACCTTTTCACTCGGTTTGTAAATCGGTTTATCCGTTTCAATGAGAATGGACACTTCCTTAAAATCTGGGTACAGATATGCAAAGTCTTCGAAAATCTTTCCCGAGGTAGTCTTAGTGCATACTGTCAAATTACAAGTTCCGTGAGACGCTTCCAGAGTCCCGATTCTTACTTGAAGTGGACGGATGTCTCCAGCTGAAATCTTCACTTCTTCCCCACTGAACTTAGCTTCGGCACAAACAACAGCAACGGACACGGACAAAGTCCCATTGGAACTACAACTTTCAGTCACGAGTGACATGTTGAACATCATGTTCGGTCGGATGACTTTGGGTGCTACCAATGTAAATACGATGTGATTATCCTCGTTTGAAACGACATTATTTGACAAATAGAAGAAAGTCAACAAGATAACTGTAAAATTGAAAGGAGACATTGAAAAAATTGCTCCTGTACAGTCCAATCGCTATTATCCAACTACAGAATGACGTAAGCTGAGCATAATGCACGGTATGCGTCATTTTATTACTCCAAAATAACTCGAACGCATTAAAAATACCTCCGTTTACGACCAGTACTTAAATTGCATTTTTATTGAGTAACTAAACTTTCCGCACTGATTCAGAAATGAAATGCTTATTCAATTTTGTTTACATTGCTGAAGATTACAACCTTCATCCAAATAGCAAATGTCACAAATGTCCACGTCAGGTGCTTTGTAGAAGGCACGTGCTCGTTTGTTTCGGTCATAATAATCATAGATAACAACCATTCCTTCATTATGGTCCGCAATCTTGTGGACCATGTAGGCCATCATTCCTATGCAAATCTTGTCTCTCTTCATGCTCTCAAAGTAGATGTTCAATTTGGTGTCTTTGTTGTCTAAGAAGAAACGTCGAATTCCCAAAGCCGGCTCTCCCATTTGCCATTCGTAGGATTCCGAAGCAATGGCATACCCGGACGGAGCCGTCACTTCCATTACGACCATGTTCGACTCTTCTGCTTTAGTAAAAGCCGTGCAGACCTTGAGAAGCATTTGATGTAATTTTTTGCTCACTGTTACAGACTATACAAAAATTTTGAAAAAAAAAATCTTGATTTTAATGCACAAATTCGTAAATTGTCATCTCCTTTGACTTAATAACAAAAACAATGCACCTTGATTGTTTCTCACCTGAGTTTCAATGATGAAAGATGGATTCCTAATAGGTTCAGTAAGATAAAACCCCCACATCAACTTAGCTACAGCCATTCCCGTTCCTGTGGCTTTGATTGTAACGGAATCCACGGAATTTTGAATAGCCATGTCATCTAAGTTAAGTGCATTTGCCCCATCAATGGTAAAATCGTGGAATCCTACTTCTTTTCCTTTAGTTGTGAAAGTCATCTTAATTTTGATGTTGGTTTGCGGTTTTTTAAAACTGAGGGCAAACTGAGACAAAGCTTCTAGTCCCACAACTGTATCTTGAGTAGACAGAAACCCACCTTCAGGATTTGAATTCTTGATGAGCCAATTGGCAATGTTCAGAGCATCTCCGGATTCTCCTCTCAAAACGTACGTCATTAAAGCATAAGCTGTCATTTCGATTGAGGTTGGTTTCAAATTGGATTCCCATTTCACACTTTCTCCCACAGTCTTGTCAATATTTGGACTTTCCCAGTATAAAAACGAAGGGTCTTCCGTATCGGTCTTTTTCAGAGTGGAGAATCGTTTGAAGAACTCATCTTTGCTCTTGTGATTTCCAAGTTGGAGGGCATAGGTTGCCAAACTGAGAGCGTAGGGTACACCGTAGTCATTTTCGTTGAGAGTCGGTCCTTTTGTCGAAATGTAGTTGAGACCATTTTGAATGACAGAAGCATATTTTACCTTGGCCCGATCTGATTTTTGCACATGGAGGAAAGTGAGGACACAAAAGGCAGTGACGGCAACTCCGTCTGCGAACCGCATCTCCTGTTCAATCGGACGTCCGTTTTCAGTGAACTCGCCATCGTGTCGTTGTCGAATCATGAGCCAAGCAATAGCTTTATCAATTCCGTCGTCGTCGACTGAAATGTACTTCTGAGCTCGTAAATAAGTCGTGAGGACATAAGCTGTTAACCATGTCGAACCTTTCGAATCCTTGTCCCCGAATGCGGAGTAGGACATATCCTGGCGTCTGAAAGTGGTTTCACGCTGGTACCCAAGTTCCATGAACGCTAACATATCATCATGGATTTTGGGTGTCATTTGATTCGTCGCGGTTAAGTAATCAAAAAATGAGACAATTGGAGCAACTTTGATCAGATTTTGTTCTCCGCATCCCTTAGGTAAAGCTACAAGTCGATCGTAGAACCGGATGGGGAACCCTTGAGTGTCACCGGTGACCGCGACGTTCACAACATCCGCTGCAAGGAACTTGAATCTTTGCGGTGGAAATGTCACAGATAAAGTTTTCTCGTATGGTTTTCCATCTTCAACATTAATTAACGCCCCGATACTTTTAATTATTTCTTTCCCGGGTGGAGTGACTAAAATAGTTTCCACGTCGGATTCACCTTTCCAAATGTTTCCTTGCGCTGTTGCGTTCACCTTCAATTTCAACGTACCAAGTTCCAACGGTTCGATCATGAATACAAGTGAAGACACTTTGAATGGTTCCACTAAAACTGTTTTCAAAACTACATCTTGACCTTTGTACTTGTCATCTGAGAATTTGAATTGGTTACCTTCTTTGTGCAAACACACTTGCAGTGTGAAATTCTTGCTCATGTAATTGTGAAGGACTGCTTGCATCGCCAATTTCTCACCGATTGTAATCGAGAACGGAAGATTTAGTGTAATGTGAAAGGGATGGTAGGTTTTCATTCGCGACGGGTCCTTAGTGACCCCGATTCCTTTTTTAGCGTTGAGGCCAACACCTTCCACGAACCAAGAGGTCAATTCTTCTGGAACAGCACGGGAAATGGTCATTTCTCCAGTTGGAAGGTAAAGGGACTCAAACAACCACGTTTGCGGGAACTCTCGGCGGGTCAAAGACTGAGCTAACGAAGTGGAAGAAGAGGTTTCTAAATCAAATTCATTTAATGCGGGTCTTGGAACTATTTCATCATCGGGATTCTCATCCCGTTCTGGATGAATCCCACTTTTGTCCAGTCCTCCATTTGTATGAATGACAAGTCCATGCTCATCAAATATCTGGAATGCTCTGGATCCTCCAGCGTTCCTGTGTCTTCTAATTTCATTCTTGAAATTCATTCTTTCCATTGAAACAACTTCCGAATTAATATCGTTGTCATCCGGGTATTTGAGAATTGATTGGCCAACCCCTCTAATACCAACGTAGGACTCGGGTTTCGTTTGAATCGTGATTGTTACATTTTGTCCAGGTTCCTTTGCCGTATCGACGATACTCACATTGACAAAATTGTCCAGCTCTTGTTGAACTGCAAAATTAATTGATCCAACCACCAACTCGTTAGACTCTGGGAAAATGGAGTAAACAATAACTGAACCTTCTGGATAAGCCAACGGCTGTGGTTGAATACTAAATCTATGCTCCATTGTCGGTTTTGAGAAGACGATTTTCTCAGTTTTCAAAATTTGTGCATTTCCCATCAAGATGTAGTTGACTGAAGTCACTTTCTTATTTGCTTTCACGATCAAGTCGACATTGGAGTCCACAGCCGGATTCTCAGTCAACAATGTCACTTGTAAGTATGAATTCGTAGGCGAAGGGTATTTCCGAGGAACATCGAACGTTTGACTAAGATTTCTAAATTCCAGGTCAAAGTTGCTAATCTGGATGTATTCATTCACAGGTGTTTCAAGTGTGACAACAACTGTTCCTTTCGCATTCACGGTTTCCTTTGTAACCATACGTGCATTTTCACAATCTCCATGATGAACAATTAAGGCTTCTTTCAAATCTCCTCCTGGAGGTTTTCCAGCTTGTGTCATCAC
>JABASF010001242.1:0-24564 GCA_019776145.1 Harlomillsia oculata | reverse complement strand
TGCGCAAGTTAGACCAAAAAGCACAATCAGTATATTCATGCCTATTAAATTGACATAGACATGGACACTTCTGTAATTCTTCACCACTTTCAAAGCCAGCAGCCTGTCATCAAAAACGCAATTTTCAAACAAAAGCAATGCTTACATTAGATACTGTACTATACAGTAACAGTCTAAACGTACAACCTTATCTTTCATTGATTTATTCTGACTGATGAAGCTGTTCAGCTTTTGTGCACTGAAATGGTCACCCCTCACCTTTAATTTGAAATATATGTAGACATCGTTTTCGTAATATACTACTAGCACCGGAGATATAGAAATCCTGTGATCATCCATTATCAAATATTCAAAAGGAGAAAAGCTGAAAGTGCAGCGTACAATTATAATACTGCTACCGTTAAATGAGTCGTCGAAACGAAAAGACGAGAAAATATTCGCATGTCGACGTTAGCACGAAAATGCCACTATTTTGGAAAGTGGAGGGAAGAGAAACGTTGGAGAAGAGGTTGTCCTAGTCCATGGTTTCGTTTCGTTCACCTTGGCCTTGACTGCTATGCTAACATCAGCCAACCCTTCAACTTTTCGGTATACCCGAAAATAATGGAACATTGGGTCTCAGCCAAAGTGAGCAAACTTGCCATTTTCACCATAGCATAGCTGTACTATCGATTGCATTCATAATGCTAAAAGTGAAATGCGCGGTCGCCGTAGTCCTATTGTAAGATTAGGTAACGTCCAGTCTGGAATCCTGAATTAATGCATTTTCCTCTGCTATTCTGCGTTCTTATTGTATTTAGAATATAGTAACTTTGAGTACGCAATTAAAATAACCTTAAACAAGGTGAATGCGTATAGCTATGGCACTCTGCCATGATCTTTTCCCATTTTCGACGTTCTCAGTTTTGTTGATGATCTTATTCGCTGTACGGATAAGACGGGCAGGCTCCTAAAGTCAGTGGTCTAATGTGTCTCTGTCCTTTCTGTCTCTAGTGCCTGCAAATTTTCATTTCACTCTCTCTTGACTCTCAATCTTTCTGCATAGATTCAATGACTCTGAATAATACTTGAAAGCTATTGGTTTGGAAAATCCAGTCCAATTATTGCGAAAAGGAATTAGGAAATTCGTTTTTATGAGCTGGATGCTGGACCTTTTCGCTTTTCGGTGCTGTTGAGCAGGATGAAGGATTGGAATGAAATTTTTGCAATTCCTTTCGTGCATTTATAGCATTACATAAGTCGGTTTTGTTATTTTCTCATTATTGTCATTCCATTCAGGGTTGTGCTGTGTAGCCAGTGTGACCATAAACCTAGACAGGCTTTCCATATTAATGTACGCTACTTGTAATTTTAACATGCAGGGAACACTTGTTATGCATAACACTCGAACATTGTTACTTTCAGAGAACGCAACGCGAACGTTGAACGTATTTCCATGTTCCATTTATCGTATATATGTAACAATAATGAACATGACCTCAAAAAAGTGATGACGTCGACCATCGCATCGACCAGCCCTCGAAATGATTCAGAGCAGAGTGCGGCTGACCTCATGACGACAATGTTACATGAGTTACAGTTTTGAATAATCCTACTGTCTGTCTGGTTCGTTTGACTTTATGAATGGTAATCAAGTAATCATCATGCTAGGTTATTTTTTCATGTTCGCTGAGTTCGCTCTGTAGACTGTAGAGTCAGTGTCATTCGTCACGAAATACGGGTCACCTAGAAAGAAGTTCTAGAATTACTATATAATGTATAATGATTAGTGCATACTATACAATAGGCAAGCCGGAGTACAAAAGTCTATTTATAGCGGCTAGTATTAGTACGGCTGGCTGCCATTCTGGGACTACGAGAAAAATTGCTATCATCTTCTCCATGATTTCTCGTATTTTCAAAAGAAGATAATGCACTGTCAAAGGAAAGAGAATTACATGGACTGACTGTATAATAGTTCAGTTGTATATTGTATTTGACTTCTTTGATGTCAGTGGACAAGAATTGATGATGGAAGCACAAAAAGCTTGGGTCTGCTGCGTTTGATATTGTGTTGTATAACACGTAGTTACTGCGTCGTGCTCAAACGAGTCGGGTGGGATTGGGAGGTGAACGTTGTTACCTAACTGTTATCTCCAATTACGCTCGTGCTAGTATAATTGACGATAAGATTGTACAGAGGCAATTCTAAGAAGCGAGCGCTGGGTGGGAGCCATACACAAGAGTACATCGGAAAGCTGTAATCAGTCAATGTGGATCAAGGAGGCAAAAATTAATATAATGCCAAACTCTGTTTCAACGTTGTACATGAATACAATGTCACAAAATTGGGGTTACACAGGTCATGCTTAAAAATGGTCCAGTATACATTATTAGATTAATATCACAACCGATAGTGAAATTAAAGTTTTGACCGAACGAAAGAACCAGTTTGATTCGCGGAATACCGAATAGCAATGGCATTACCTAACAAAAATGTAATGTGATACATTTTGTGTGTGTCTGTGTGTGCAATTCTGCTTGTAGCAAAAAATTTGTTACGTTATGTACATTTGATTTGTGAGAAGAGCAGGGTTGCTGTGTATCTTCGTCGTTTATGTAACATGTTAGCGCCCAAGGTCGTCAGAGGAGAATATAGAAGGGAAAAGTAACATGTTGGCAGCGTTTGGTCGTCAGCGTCATCATCGTCGCGTCGTCGGATACGGAGAGTTCGCCGTTCGCCCGTTTTCCATAGTAGGTACCCAAATCTGTATCGATTAAAGCTCCTTGGACAATCTCAAGGTTAACCCGGTTGTTCTGAGCCATAGACAAGGCAATGTACACTTGAGTTAGATCAGTTTTATGCGCATACACGTTCCTCGACGTACTCTTTCACACAGACACTACATTTTGCAAGGTTTTTTTTTGTGAAAATGCAGACGTGGTGCCTAACCTATCACAATAATGCCCATTCTCCCACTATTAACTGCTCTGCGAAGCCAGCGTATCCAACTCTCTGGAGTTCGTACAGTTCGTACATCATTACAGAAAGAAAGATACTGATGATGAAATAGAGCCCACATGTCAAAATAACTCTGGGAATTTGTCTGCCTCCTTTAAGTTTTTAGCGATTAGTATACAAACATGCTAATTTATTATAATTTTTTACTATGAGCTGTACGTGTCATTATTTACGTAAACATTTCCATCCGTCTGCGGAGTACCGGTGGTAAATATGGGAATCGCATTGCGTATGGTGTTCTACCTGTTCGTTAGAACTTGAGTTCAAACTTCAAACTTCAATCAAAGCCATTGTTTCTTTCATTAATCCGATCCGATTACTGCTTCAACGTGTTTCATTTTCACTTGTTTTTTGAAACTTAGGAACACGGAAAATTCCATAATAGTGTAATCTGTAATTCAATTTTTTTTGTTTTTTCGCGACCTCGTTTTGGATTGTGTTTACCATACCAATGTTTGCTTAGTGTAGCAGTCAAGTTAAAAGCTATTCAACTTACAATTGTTTATTGCTTACATTTCAATGTGTGTGTTAATGCACAGAAGAAAATGTAGCTATAAAGTATTGGCATTGGTATTGTTTTGTTGGTGTAGGTTATGATTCTATGACGCTGCGATTTTTTGTATGTGTATCGTTCACATTTTTTATCATGGGCTTTCTCGTATTTTCTTTGTCCAGGGTCATTTGTGGTTTCCTCTTTCACAAAGTTGCAACGTTGTATGAACAAGTCTGCAGTCTGTACTACCACCTGCTTCTTGCTATTGCTGAATAACAATTTTGTCTGACAGGATAGGACTGAATATGACTAGACTAAACTATGAGTAAGAAAGGAAGATGCTAACTTGACAATATGTAGGAGTAAGGCAGAACTCATAGCGCGTGAGAATGAAGAAACGGCACTTGATATAACAAGCATTTTATTTGTCATTCAATGAATAACACGAAGGAACGCCAGACGCCATGTCATCTGGGTATTCCTAATCCCTTTTTCTTCCTCTCGTCGTGGGCGGAGACGATGGAACTTGCTGTACGTAGCCAATGTTTTGTCTGACCCTTCAAAAAGGTACCTGCTACAGGGCAAAGTCGACTCTTCAAGGATTTCCAGCGTCAACAAGGATTACAGTTTTACATTGTCTGGTATACAAAGCAATGCACTGTGCAATATAGTATATGTAGTAGTGAATAAGCATAATGCATGAAGCTTTAAAAGTAATAAGCGCAATTCCATTTTGGATCCTTGAGTCGCTGTCATTTGTTTATAGTTAGTTAACCGGTGGCCGGTGACCGACCGACGGTGGTTTGCCTTTTTCACTCTGTTTGTTGGTCATTTTTAGATCATCCTTGTACTTTGGATACAACAAGTCTCATTTTTGTTAGGATTTCTTCGTTGAGCACGCATACAAATGTTTGTATACTTAAATAAATAGCGTGTTTTTTGTATTATAAGTTTGCACTAGTAATGAAACGAGCATGTTGAGGATTTTACTGGAGTTGGATACACAGAAATGAGTATGATGACGATTTGACGATGACCATCGACGATGTGATAATAAATGTCAAATGTCCACAGCAATGCGTAACGGCCAATTTTAGCAAGTTTGAGTTAGGTGGTTAGCTCGAATAATTAGACGTGCAAATAGATCTGGTAGTAAGTAGTAACAGGAAATCGCAAAACTTATGCATGGTTCTATTCTGTCATGTGAAGTCAATCTTTCCGTGTATCTCGTACCATATCATGAATCATAAATCATGAACCATCCCTCACATGACGAACAAATGTAAATGCACTTAAACATGAGAATGGTCGCACAGCAAATACTAAAGCAATTTGCGCATGAACCTGGTAATCTCCTGCTCTCTGGTGCTTTTTGTGATGGTGATTGCAAACAATTGCGAATGAACAAAGAAAGCACTATATGAGACTTATGAGAGTGCATGAAACAATGACGGCGTCGGCGAGATGAATGTCAGCAGTCAGTACAACAGTGTGATGGTAACAGTGAGAGGACAGGGCCATGCTATGCAAGTTTTTGAAAAAGCTGTCAATTTTCTGACCTTTTCGTCTGGAAGAGATGCAAAGTGCATGAAATGAAGTATGAAGTTTTTATCGAGAAAAAGCGAGATTCGAGTTCAGGACGCATAGACAACACGACAACACCTATGCATGAAATGTTTTAGTGCGTGGTTTTGCAGACTGCAATTTGTGGTTTGATAGTTATCAAGTCGTACTATTTCAACTTCAACTAGACAACTAGAGGAAAGGATAAAGCGTAGCAGACTTGTCCCAGGGCAAACAATAAGAATGTGAATTGTGAATGAAGAGGTTTCCTTCTTTTTCTGCGTTTTCAATGTACGGATGCTATGATATGATAATACTGGACAACGCCAGACGCAAAAACCCTTACCAATGTTATATTGCGCATTTTATTACTCGAATCTTGATGATGTAATCAGTTGCATCGTCGGCAGAGTTGGGCAGGTCTCGTCTCGTCGGATCTAAATTACAATTGTAACCTTGAAATTGAATCTCCATGATTTTGAAAAAAACTTTCGCATCGGTGCGTCACTTATGAAAGTAATACAATAATATTATCATGAAAGGTAATAACCTGCGATATCCTGCTTCGTTTTACAAATCTGTCAACAGTTTCTAACTAAAAGCATGACAAAGCATGATAATTGATATTGCATAATTGACATCATGCATTATGATATTTAATTAATAAATATTGAACAGGACAATCCGTGCAAGCATCCTGTAGTGATAATCAAAGGGATGCGATTCAAAGATGTACAGCGTGTGATGCGTTTCGTATACTTTGGTCAAGTCAACATTCGGAAGAATGACATTGATGATTTCATCGCGGCGGCAGAGTCTCTGAGTATCGACGGACTGCAACTCACTGAAGAAAATTACAACATGTGCAAAGTAAGCTAATGCTAATCATAAATCATAATCATATTTCCTTTCCTGTTTTGTTCATCTGTCAAAGGCAAAGGTCAAGGTGGTTGGTGATGTGCGTGGAGTTATTGCAAAACGTATTTCATTTTTCATCACGTATTCATGAATTTTCTTATCGATGTCTCTGTGAGCTCAGTCCCGTTTCAACCTCTGATATCATATAATCGTAAACTTCGCTGGTGTGTCACGTCATATGTCATTGATGTTAATGACTGACTGATGTTTATGTTTCTGCAGATTTCTCCGATAATGACGAAAGGCAATGTTCCTGTTGAGAATGACCCGGGATCGGGTCGTCCACAAGAGAAAGATTTGTCACTTTCTCCTGGATCCATTCTTGCAACGCAGTCACAATCACAGTATCCTGCTCGATTAGGTTCATCAAACTCTTCTGTCATGAGCACAGCGGCAAGTCGAAAGTATCATAGAGATATTTTTTCTGCTGAAGACGCCGGGGCGGTGGAATCATCTCGTGTTGCGGCAGACTATGATGCACTCTCCAGGAGACAATCTGAAGAAAGTGAAAGTTTGTCTAGTTTTTTTCGGTCGGGGAGATCAGTCATTCAACCTTTACCCCTTGGGTCATGGGACCCGTCTCATAAGCATCATGAAAAGTTAGCCGCTGCTTCTTCTTCTTCAATGATAAGTCCGACTACGATCAATCGAACTTGGCCTTTGCCGCTTTCTAAGAGAATTGTGTCGGCTACTGCAACGTCGGAATCCGAAATTCAACAGGAAGCGGATCCATCACCTGAAGAAGTTGATCTAACCGTTAGTCAAAGAGAGTATCCACACTCTTACGCTGGGGGGTACGAAGAAGAACATCACTATCGTCCGAAAAGGCATCGTTTATGTGGTGAGTTGGAAAGTACTAAATTCAAATTCGGGAGGATGTAGTGCAAAGTTTATTTGAATCCTGTATCAAATACTCTATGGGTTTCAATGCATTAAATGATTAAATCTGTTTTTAACGTTTTGTCTTGGAATGAAATGTTTGGGTACTGCAAAACAGAATCCCAAACCCTAGCACCGTCGAGAAATCCAAGTGAGCCATACGTGCTCTCCCTTCGGGAAGGAAAGGGTTTGGCTGGAACAGGTCAATCGGAGTTGGTAATTACCACGACCGAATCTCGAAGCTGTGGTGGACTTTCTGGTGGATTCCAACCAGGTAACTTCTACGGAAAATTTTGAAAATAAACCATAATATCAAACATCATATATCATACAGATACAGATGAAATGAAACTACAATAGAACTATATTGAACCCAACGGGTTAAATTTAAATTGGTTAAAAATTTATAACAAAACCTTACATTTAAATCTTTAAAGTACATTAATTGATAAATACAGAATGGTCATCGTCGTCAGTTTCACTCAACGAACAAGAGTACTCATCAGGATCTCTGATTGGAAAAAGATTATCGCCGCAGCTGCCTTTGTCTCTGAGGACAGGTTCGCCGCCTGAGTCACCGTTGTCCCCAGCGTCAATGCCCAATTTGAGCCCACCAAACAGCAGCAGCTCTTTGGCAAGTATAGCTGCAGCAGCGCACGCGAATCTCACAGCCCCGCCTTCACCAACAACGATCTCAACTCGATTCCATGGACATGGACATGATGCGAGTCATCAGAAACCGGCAGCAATGTCCACGTTGTCTGTCCTGAGAGCTAAAATGACGTCGGGACAATTTATGTATGGACATGGTCATCGATTTCGAACTCATTCGACTTCAGCGATGCCATCAACGTCATCGTCGTCGGTTTCCCCTTCGTATCTCCACAGTCCCGGGGGAAGTAGGTCAGCGGGTGAAGGAAGTAGTCATGATTCCCAATCTCCTGGAAGACCGCATCCGAAAACAAAGCAAATCCGAAGTTCTCAAGTACCCCCGTCCGCTCGTTACACAGCGGCAGAAGTGGACAAAATGGTAGATCAAGTGCAGCATTACACCGGGTCGCTCGTTCCATGTGCCATTTGTCAAAAGTTTGTTAAACGGGAACGACTCCGAGCTCACATCCATGAATGTCACTTGCTTCATGGCGAGAGGATTATTTGTCCTCACTGTGGCATTGGGTTGAAATCCAAAGGCAGTTTTCGTGTCCACATTTGGAGGCATAAAAGGGGAACCTTGTCCTCAAGACCATAATAAGAGCAAACGACATGGACCACGAATGAGAAAAACACGCAACTTCTGTCAACTGTCACTAATACAAGAATAAGAAACCCAAACCCAATTACCCCCTCACTACAACTGCAATCGTTACGTGTCCCTTTCGTGTCACAACACCAGAGCCAGAATGTCAAAAATATTCTCGTTAATGATGTTAAAGTTAATGCTAGCTGCGCCAACAGGATAAAAATAGTTAACATTTGCATTGCATCTTGCATGCACTGACAGTACGAGAATACCTGAAAGCCAAAAATTTAGCAGTTTCCTCCTTTTAAAAGAACAATCATGATGATCTGTTGTTGATATTGATAAATGATAACAGACTTCTTAGGTCAACAACCCCGGTCATGTCAAATGATTTTCAAAAGCTAGATAGCGAAAGATGTCAAGAGTTATTTAGAAGTGAGATATCGTCAACGTCCCTAAATGTGTTAAATGCTCAAATCCTAAGTAGAATAGTAATAATCGTAGAATCGTAGCGCTGCGTAGTCGTGTCCTATCTCCTATGACTGATTTCTTAAGAACTAAAGGCTATAGGATACTATAATTAGCTAGGTTAAAGCCAAAGCTAAAATTAACATTCGATAAAAGCTTTTGATGTAACGTAATGGTGCACAAAAATGTTATTTTCTAGAACAAAGAAAGCTTTACAATGTTGAAAGATTTTTAAAATACTCTGCGTGTGCGTACCAAACCAACTAAACTTCATGAGCTTGAGAAAGAAGCTTTTTAGAGCAATGTTCAGCCAATTTTTAAATACCAAAACACAGAAATCCGTTTTTTCCATTCGTTGTTAGTTGTTAAATTGTTAATGTTGTCAATGTTGTCATTATTAGGTTTTTATCATTGTTACGTATTGCTATTGCTATTCACAATTTATTGATTCCTCTTTTTAAAAAACAAATGTAGTTATGTATTAGCACGGTTCATATCGTAATTAGTCAGGAGACATGTTGTGCTTTGTTTAAAGTTGACACTCATTTTTTTTAACGTTCCAAATCCGATGATACGCAATGAGTGAATGAGAATGACGATGACGTCAGTGCTACATTGATTATAATTTAACTGTTTTTTGTTATCGCTATTCTCTATGTATTGTACCTGAGTGAACCAAAAACAGTTCGGCAAAATCTACAGGAAAACAGAGTTTAAGATAAGAGCTGATTCTGCAGAATATAGGACCGAATAGAAAGTTGTTTAGTTTTACATTGAAATGCAAAGTTTGGTCATCGTTCGTCGTCATACTAAATCATCATAATGTGTGAACTATGGTGTACGATTAACGTGAGATATGACGTGAGTGAGGAAATGACTTCATCCACTTCATCGACGACATCCGATATGATTAGCAAGTTAATATTGCACGAATATTGTTTGTGTTAGTGTACGGTACGGTATACGTATGGGTTCTTTACTATGTGACGATCACACTTACTCGTGTCGACACTTTGCTGCATGTGAAGAATTGTTATTCGCTTGAATCAAATCAACTACAATTATCTCATGAAACAAAAGTTATACAAATATAACATTAGTGGTTGTTCAAATCATGTTATACTGTTGTTATCATCCTAAAACTGTCATGTTGTCATCAAGATGAATGAATAAATTGCAAAATGTTTGAAAAATATACCTGACCTGACCCTTGAGAATTTCCCAGAATTATTGCAAAGCAAAAACCAAACAAAGCTTATCACCTTAGATAATAATTAATACTGCCACTTGTGCGCTATTGCAGATTGCAGCTATGGATTATGCACGCAAACACGTAAATGAATAATTTTAATCAGTCAGCAGTTATTATTTGACAACAATGACCGATGCAAATTGCGAATTCGGTTTATTTAAAACTATGACAAGTTTCATACAAACAACACGGTTTTACTTATGGCTACACTCAGGTTCATAGTACTTCTGTCGTTCAATGAGCCACCAACAGTCCAACAATGAATCTATACTAAAACAATGCAGTGCATAGATAGCTGGTGAAGTTATAAAGTATTATAAATTAAATGCATGTAATTATATTTATATTGAAGAGAAACAATGTTGAATAAATGCTAATTCGGGCTTCAAAAATCTGAATGCAATAAAAGTGAAATACGGATAAAGGGATAAATTACTGAATTTAAGATCGAATATAAATACTCGGTTCGTTGACTGTGTTTTAACAGTGCCACATACGTGACAATATGAAACTACCACAAGGCCTAATTATTGCTACTTGTACATAAACTTTGCTTTAATACATGACGTGTACCTCTAAAAGAATATTTAGCTTTGAGAAAACGGATAAACTCCGCGTAAGGTACAACTAGATGGAGAATGATTTTCTGAGCTACATACAGGATTGTGTCTTATGACGAAACTTTGCACGATCAATCAGATCATTGCGGTCAAGCGTAGGTACAAAATCGCCATGAGAAGGTACCACTCCTTCAAAGTCTTTCAGGGATCCCAATCTGGAAGGACAGGAAGCAGTCAAAGGGATCATGAGCAAATGGTCCTTCACCCACACTTTGATTCGGGTTGCATCCGGACGTTTCGTTGGGTCATGGGAAACCATTTCCTCAATGAGCTTCAGCTAATTTTAATAAAAATAAATATTATTAAATATTAATTACCACACAACAGGTTACAATATTCTGACATCACTCACTTCATACGGGTAAGAAACGGCGAAATCTTCTGGAAATATAAGTTTTCGAACACGAGACAGAACATCATGTCGTTCCATTTCGGTGGAGAAAGGAACGAGAAGCTCAAAAAAGATGAGACCAAGAGAATATATGTCCACTTTAAAATCATACTGTTGTCTTTGATACTAGAATTTAAAAAAATAATCTTTAGAATGGGTGAAGATAGGCAGACATACAAACCTGTAATAAAGTAACTTAAATACCTGCTCAGGACTCATGTACAAATGTGTACCAACGTGATTAGTAAGATTGATCCGAACTGTATCACCAGACGACTCATTGTCTGGGGTTTGACGAACATCAGATTCCTGCAACTCCGTCGAAGCTGTAGTAGCCAAACCAAAATCTCCAATTTTAACTGTAAGCCCATCGTCACCGGTATCACCCGCTAAGAAAATATTGCTAGGCTTCAAATCACGATGAATCAACTTCTTGGAATGAACGTACTCGACTGCATCCACAATTTGTGAAAAAATTTTTACAACCACAACCAAGCTGCGGTGCTTTTCAGTACGAAGCCAGTGTTGCAAAGTACGCTTCTGACATAGTTCTTGCTGAATATACAAGTACATGACTTGTTGATCCAAATGGTCATTTACATCGTCTTCTTCTTGTTCATTCTTCTCAGTAGATTTTGAATTGGAATTTCGAGCGAGCGACTGTTCGCCCCAGTTTTCATTTGTGGATGATAAAGAACGGATGTTTAACGAAGTAGGTCGAACAAACATTCCTTTATGAGACGAATTGCAAGATGAAGAAATTGAAATATTAACGTTATTTACCAATGGAACCGTTTCCGATTCCTTTGGATCGTTAACAGAGGAGGGCAATTGATTGTCATTGGTAAATACTATGAAGGAATCTTCTTCACACGGGGTATCTGGTACTGAGATCTTGGAATGATCTGGTTTGCTCATGGACTGCATTGATGGACTAAATACCTCAGAAGGATAAGGATAGTCCGTCGTAGCACATGGGGACCCAAGACATCTGGAAATCGAGATAAAATAGTACATCTTTGAGAGACTTGAATTAAGTATTTTTTGTTTCATGCTAAAGTGAATTTACCTGGCACCCCACAGAGGATCACTTTTTTCAAGCCAACCAGTAGGAGGACTTTCTGTCCAAGCATTGAAATATCGAACGATATTTTTATGGTCCAACTGTGCTAAAGATTTTACTTCTCTCATCACTCGAGAACGAGACTTCTCACTGTCAAAAAATTAGAAATCCAGTCAAAGTTTGTAATTTTTAAACCATGAACTACATGAATAAATGTACAGACTATTACATACTTGTTCGGTAATGGGATTCGCTTCACAGCATAATTACGATCATCAATTTTTTTCTTGGCTTCAAATACAACTCCAAAACCACCCCTACCTAAACACTGAATAGGCTCAAATTCTCTTAAGTATTGAGAGCTAAAAGGAATGTTCTCGTCTATTTGCGACGTATTTGAAGAACTCGATGTTGTTCTATGACGTAACTTTAAAGTTGACTCTATCACAGTGTCACCAGTCGTCGTCGTTTGCGTTGTCGTATAGCCACTTTCATTTGAGGTCCGCGGAATTAGTGCCATTTGTTCCTTCACACAAATTATACATTACAAGCTTAGCTAACGCAAAATAATGCCAGGTAGCTTTTTATTTTCAATTTTCAGCTCACCTCTTTTTGTCTATTATAAAACTGTCTGAAGTAACCCAACATTTCTGCAATTGTATTGCCGCGCACCACGCGGATCATGGGTCTCATTAGAAGGATATTAACCAAAATGGCAGTCAAAAGACTAATTCCCAAAACTTCCTTCCTATTAAAATGCAAATAATACAAAGTTATTTTCGCAACAAACACATATTAATGAAAGCAAATGTAGACTGCAATTTTCTTCAACTCACCACCAGTACCACAACGACATTATCACTACTTGTATTGCTTCCTCCTCAAATGTAAATCCTTCACGCTGAATCGGATCTTCGTCCTCGTCTTCTGACTCGTGCTCTGAATCTGTAGCATCCCCCGTTTCCAAAGGAGAAGTTCCTTCAATTGCCAAGGGAGAAGGCGTTGTCGCAATGACTTCTTCGCC
Organism: Harlomillsia oculata; assembly: GCA_019776145.1. NCBI lineage: Eukaryota > Metazoa > Arthropoda > Collembola > Entomobryomorpha > Oncopoduridae > Harlomillsia > Harlomillsia oculata. Next base: position 11,652 of record JABASF010001242.1, on the reverse strand, counting down.
GTCAAAGACGAAGAATGGCTGAAACGAAGACGAAGGTGACCAAGTCTGCGGTCGATGAGTTGATACTGGCGTCAAGGCAGTATTCTCTTGACCTCCTAGAAAATTGTTGGAAGTTGAGATTATACTTTACACAAGTTTCATGTGATATCAAATAATACACAGTCATACTAATAGGTTTTAACGGCACACAATAAATAATAAAATAAGGTACAAATATCATATTACTTACCACTTGGCTTCCATTCTAACTTTAACTGTTCTTTTTTCCGTCCAGAAACTTCAATAGACCCATTCACTCCAAGTAGATTTTCTATTCGTTCAGCAGTATATTCTGTCTCTTGTACGTAAAACTGTTGCTTATGAATTCCAATGTACAAAGCTGGAGAATTGTCCGCTACTCCATGGCTCATTTTGATGGGATCGACAGACACAAGTCGACCATTTTCAAGAATCCAAGCTTGAGAAATGGGACTTGCAAACTACAAGATAAGCATAATTAAAATTATAATTGAAACTGAATTCAAAATACTGCTGCCATATGAAACAAGATCAAATTATATACCTTCTGCTGCCAACTACCACCGTTGATCCTGTCACCCCCAATAACAATTCCTTCTGGGACTATCATGTTGAGAAATACATTGTCACTAGTTTGTAAGACACCATTGCTCTTGCTCTCATTTTCGTCGTGACAGCCATCATTTACACCAGCTAATGCAAGTTCGTGAGTGCCAACACTAAAGTTCCACCTCTCTGCTCCAGTGACTGAGTCAATGGCACGGACTGTCTGAAGTTGTTTCTTAATCACAAGAACAGCTTGTTTTTCTTCGTTCGAGTCAAAAGCAGCTTTAGATGGATAAACGCAATCATCAATTCCACATTCATAGCGAACAGCTCCCGAAGACACATCGATACCGAACGTTCGTACTTCTTTCCCACCTGGAAATGAAATTATCAAATATAATTTTACATTACAGAAAGTTTTAAGGTGGCCTGTGGCCAGCATCAGCAAGTGAATCAACATAAGGTCCGATGATTACTTTACCTGTAATTACAACGTCATTGGACAATTTGAACGATCTTCGCAGCAGAGAATCGGCAGTCAGTGGCATTGGTTGTAAATGCTCTCCGTCATACTTGTACAATCCGCCAGATAATGAAGGAATTAAATTGATCCATTTTCCATTTTCGCTTAGCTACAAATCAAGCATTACAAATGACAATATTGAATTAAAAAGAAACACAAAAATTATCAGGAAATTAATATCGCACATACAATAATATTATATTGACCCGAGTTATTTAGAATTACCTGTAAAGAAGATATGGTCGAAGAAAATAGCTGACCCGTTCCAATTGACCAAACAACTTCTCCTCCTTGCCCCAACAATGACACTTGACCATCCAACGTGGCAATAAGCACATGCCGACCCGATTTTGAGATCAAATCAAGTCCTCTCAAAGGGACAAGCTCTTCTGAAGGACTTATGATATGTGGAGTGGTGTTATGTTGTTCTTCATTAGAATGTTCATTGCCAAGATCACCCGTTGTCGTTCCTGTTGGCGACGGTGACGGTGTCGACTCAGCGTCAGGTGTGCTTTTCGCTTTCCCACAGAATGGAAGCTGAGGAACTGCATTTTCCATTTGATTATTAGTACTCGTTAACACATCAGCACCTTCTCCGAAAAGAAGTTCGGCATCTGTCAGTTTCTCGACACCTTCGTTACCATTAGCACCTACGGTACTACCACTCGTGGTGACCTGATCAGTCATTATTGCAGGTTGTCCATGACGAACATCATGAGTCGACCCAACTACGGTCCTAAACTCACCCTCTATTTTGGGAACATTACCATCAGAATTTGCCGAGTTGAGTCCAACAACAATCGTACTCACACCGCACAGAACCAAAAATATGAAAGGTTTATGAATTCTTTTCCATTGACGGAATACGTACATGATTAAAAATTGTCAACTGCACACTTCACATCTACTCTTACTTTTGGTCATACTTGCAACTGTAAACTACTGCTAAGTGTATCACAATCACAAGGTGAGATTTCGGACGTTTTACATTAAAATCATAATATTAATAACGTTTATGCAAATTGCTGGTCCGGCTGCCCCAGCTATAGCTTGCATGCTTACTGATGTTCTCAGGTCACAGTCAACAAACAAAAAAGTACATTCTCGTGTCATTAAACTAAATGACCAACCATGATTCAATTCTGAAGTTTGGTAGGCACAATTTCACCTGCTATCAATTCACGATTTCGCGATGACTCATCTTTTTGTTAACTTTTGCACACTCTTCAAAACCACAAAATAATGGCGCAACAGATGTGAACGTCAGTCAGTAGTAATGCTACGATGCCATCAAAATTGCATCAAAATTCAAGGAATTAATACAGGTTCAAAAAAGTTGTCTCGAGTTTTTCAAGGTGACACACGAACAAACACAAAACTCACAAAACGTTTGAAAATCGTCACACGAAGGAAATGATTACGGAAATCACAGAATAACAGAACGTGCACGTTTTGTGCAAAAAAAGGAAAGCAGAGCAGATTATGTAAAACCTAAATTAATACTGATGAACCTAACGTTTTAACTGCGGTCCAGTTTATTAAATGCGCGATGATGACTACATACTACAATACATCCGTCGTCGCCACATGGAAGACGGTTGTTGAGTGTCTCGTTTTGTTTGTATTGAATGATGCAATTAACAGGTGAGCGAGAGAGAGAAAAGGAAAAAGGGGTTGACTTACCATTCAAAGAACTACGTGGACGAAACTCCATTGGGCAAGGCGGAGTCAGCGGAATACTACGAAGTAATTTGAGACTCCACGCAGATATTCGCACGCTCTGCCTTACTTACGTGATAAAGTCCCACATCAAAAGATCACCATCGATACACTTTTCCACACGTCCATTCCCTCGCCGGTGGTACTACATTTTCAACTGAAAAACAGCTTTTTGAATAGGGAAGGACAAAGTTTTGAAAAGTTGCTCAGCAATTTCAGTAATCAGCATTTAACCCAACGATACCATGCGTGTAAGTGAAAGGTGATTGGTTCATACGGTTTTTACTTACAAGTGTAGAATAACTGAGAATGTTCCAGAAGAAATGCACGGCGGCAAGTTTACCTCTTTTGAAGGATCATCAAAAATTATCGTCCTGTGTGAAATCTGAAATAAAATATTGAATTCCCTCGTTGTTCGTAGATTCGTAGTTGTAATCGTGTTTGCTTAGTTTGTTTGTTGTATATATTTTAATTTTTTTGGAACGTTTGGTTCCCTTTGTACTATTGTAGAATCAAAATTTTATTGAATTTTTGTTTTAATTTTATAGAAACGTCTTTTTGAAGGCAGGATCAATCTGGTTTGGTGACGAGGGACAATTTATTATTACGTCACTTCACTCACCGTTTCTTTGGATAGCCACATTTCAATTTCATTCAGTCAGCTTGTATTTCCATATTTTGCCATAATAAAAATGCAAAGAATGGGATTTTTGCGGCAACTACACACCTCAAGGTGTTTCTGGAACTCAGCTGTTGTGGAGAAAAGTGCATTAGCCAAACTTAGAAGAACTACCGGGTATTCCTTTTCTAAATGCAAAGAAGCCTTAGAAAAGTACAACAATGATTTGAAAGAGGTGAGTCCGTGAGTCAATTATTGTTAGATATGATAATAAAGTAATGTAGTTTGTGAAGTCATTATTCGTAATTGAATTTTGTTTTTTTTTTCTACAGGCTGAAGTATGGTTAAGAAGCCAAGCTCAAGAACATGGTTGGCAAAAAGCTACTAAATTACAAGGACGAGCAACTGGGCAAGGGCTCGTGTCAGTGCTGTATACTTCAAATTCTGCTACAATGCTGGAAGTCAATTGTGAGACTGATTTCGTCGCAAGAAACAAAAAGTTCCAACACCTAGCTCAGAAAATTACTCAGAGCGTTTCACATACCTTATCCAAAAATCAAGGCGAAGGATCACTGTTGTCGAAAGTACGATAGTAACTGATTGATTATTAACATTACTTAGGATGAAAAATTTGTCAAAGGTAGTTAATTAAATGTGTACTGAATTTTTTACAGGTCCCTATAACTAGTGACGAAATCAACAATTTCCAAACGGAAGGATCTCGTAGCCTCAAAGACGAAATAGCACTGAGCATTGGTGAGGTTGGAGAAAATATTCAAACTCGCCGTGGCGTGTTTTTCAATTCGAGTTTACCAATTCTTCTCTGTGGGTACACTCACCCTGCTCCATCGGATGGTTCTCATGGAACAAAGGATATTGTTCAATTGGGCAAATACGGAGCTATTGTCGCTTATCGAGTAACATCGTCTGAGTCTTCCTTTCCTAACGACAAAAACTCTTGCGCTGAGCTTGCCGAGATTGGAAGGCAACTATGTCAGCACATTGTCGGTATGCTTATTGATTTTATTAAGTTCGTTTATTTATTGTAAGTGTAAGTGGTTTGTATAAAACTGACTGTCATGATGAAATGTTTCAATTTGTCTATTTCGTTAGGAATGAACCCAACAGAAATTGGATCTTTGGAACCTCCACCCGTTTCCCAAGAAGAAATGGATCTTCCGTCAGTTCCGTCTCACCCGGTGGAGAATTTGACACCGTCAGAGAACCAAGAAGGCGACGACGATCTTCAGTCAGAAACCCGACCGTACAAAGACGAATCGGTACTCTGCGACCAAGAATTCCTGTTAGACCCAGATATGACTGTAAGGGATTTCTTAAACCAGAATTCCATAGAAGTCGTCGATTTCGCTCGATTTGAATGTGGACAGAATTTGAGTACAGAATAGTTTTAATTGTACACTATAGCTACAATATCTACGTGCATTTAATTTAGCAGAGGTTGCATAATTGTGTTTCTGGCTGATATAGAATCATTTGCTGTGAACACACTTTAATTTGTGTATGGTTCTCAGTGTGAACTTTAATGTGTAAAAGTGTAATGTATAATACTTCCTTCTCAAAATTCAAAATGATTAAACAGTAATTTAAAAGGACGGAAGCATGGGTTTTAACTTTCAATAGTGCTTATCATTGCATTGTTTTATCTCAATTGCTGAAAGCCCTTTCATAGTGCTATATGATCTGACTTAAGCTTCTTCAAATGTGTACAGTGTACTGCATAGCATTTGTGATGTAATACTGTGTTGTCAATTTATCATGTTACGTAACCCTTAGTGCTGACTGCCTGTACTGTATGCAATATGCATTACGACATGTGATGTGAGCATTCTAGCTATGACTTAACATTTGTGATGTAATACTGTGTTGTCAATTTATCATGTTACGTAACCCTTAGTGCTGACTGCCTGTACTGTATGCAATATGCATTACGACATGTGATGTGAGCATTCTAGCTATGACTATGGCATTGAGCCATCCATTTATTGCCGTAGGCAAAAACATTCTTCACAATTCACATGCGACACTCTCCACTCCAACAGTGCTAACTACTGGCTACTACTACTGAGTGTACTGAGCCACACTTTTTTCAGCATCATCCACATTAGTCTTCTCTTAAACCCTTTCCAGTTAGTCTTTCAGCAGCCGTTGCCGTATGTGTGCTTCTTCGGCTTCTGGCTTCTTGTTACGTTGTTATTCGTTTCATTTTCAGTAAATAACTTTTTGATAGCATTTTCACATGACCATGGGCACTTCTGGCAACTGGAATCAATTTACATTTAAAATGGCAGAGCCAGAAGATTACCCGGGGATGTTGGACCATTTGCGTAGTAATTTCTACGTAGACGAACCACTGAACGTCCTCACGGGATACAGTGAATTGAAAGCTGGTGATATGGACGACTTGGTAAATGCCATGCTTCCTTGTGGTCTCTCCATGGTGTTTCACGACAAGGCCACAAAAAAGGTATGACACCGACACGTGTCTTTTTTCTTTATTACTCTCGAACTTCATTCAATATGTAAACCAAAGCTTGCAAACTCTCGGGTCGCATCGTCGCATGGATGGAGCATTGACGTGGGGAAATGTTCATTAAAAATTAAAGTCTCACCATGCAAACATCGGGTGTCCGTTTCGTTGGATATAATGGATCACCTAGTGGGATTGTGTACTGATACTTACTTACAACGTTGCAACTTGAAACATTGTAATTTTAACACTAGGAATCCGAACCCCCATGCTTACTCTGTTCTGTGATTCTTCTGTGTTTCACAAGAGTATCAGTGTTCGCCACCGAATAATGCTTTCCGTATTCGACAACTCTAATCCAAAAATCCATACGGATCTCATTTGTGGGCACTACACGGGTGAGAAAGCAGCCCAGCAAGCGAAAATTTGTGACAACGACAACGACGCACGTAGCAGCTTATGCTTAGCCTTCTTACCCCCTAAAGTCTAATGTCCTGATTAAGTATAGATGAGGTCATCATGACATGACCCAAAATAAGTATTTTCGTCATCGATTGCAAACAGCAAATGAAAGGAAATCTTATCGTACATATCTTGGTGGTAGTGGTAACTGGTAACTGCCCTCATTGAAGAAGTGCATGAACGGATGCAAGATACTGTTTCCAATATGGATTTGATTTCACGGTCGGATGACTTCAGTTAAACGCTGAAGCACTTAAAGGTCTAACCTTTCAACGAAACCGAGCATTTGGAGAAAGTTTGCAAGTTTTATCTCATATTGCTAATTTGTAATTCTTGGAACTAGAATCTGAGTATATTGATTTTTCTAATACTGTTTCTCTTCCTTTTATCCGACCAAATGACACTAAATGAGACACCTTGGGCCATTTAGATAATTAAATTTCATTTTGCAAAAAGCTTTTGGCAAAGTTTTCTGTACGAAGAAAGGACAAAGTAATGAAATTGTTACGCAAAGGATTGGAAAGACGATCAGTGAGAAGCACGTCTTCTAAGCTGCTCTAATCTGATGTAACAAGTTTTATCTGTCTCGTCCCACATAAAATCCTTTGTTGCATACACAAACGAAGCAAATAGTTACCTCTCGACGGAGCTGTTGGCAAAGCAAGAGAAAGCTTTATTTCTAAAATGGTGGAAACTGGAGCGGAGAGAAGAGACAAAGTCCAATTTCTTATGGAAAGAAAAGACGACTTGCGATGAACGTGTATATATAGAATGTTTGCAAAGTAACACAAAGTCTCTCTAAAGATTGTAAAGCTGGCACATTTGGATAGTGAAAGTTGTACAAAAAGGGCAGATAAGGATAGTTCTATATAAAGAGTTGCTCTTGCTCTGTTTCTCTACGACTACTACTTGCTCGTATGGAAAAGGCTCATCTTCGGGAAACTCCAGCTTGTTAGTTTGGCACGAGGAGTTTCTCTCTCGACCCGTTTTTGGAACACTTCCCTTCTTCTATTATAGTATATCATTTGATTTAACCCGTTTCTTGTGTCAGTCGGTTGTGACTCCGACACAGAAGAGGAAGTCGCGTCTCTTCGTTCCTGTTTCGCTCTTTTCTCCAGCACCAGCAGCGGCCTATTGCTTCCTCCTTGTACATTTACTGATCCATTTCGTGTTTGTACAGAAGAACCGCACGTTTACTTTATTCCTCGTCGTCTCGAGCAAACACGAGAGTGTTGTGTTGTAACTTGCCTCCCGGTTTTCCCTAACCTTCGACCGACAACGAATGAGACAAATGTCTTCACTTTGTCTAACACAAGTCAAAACCCTTGCTGCGTTTTTCCGAAAAGTCTAAGTTTACACATCGTCCAGCAACCGTTTACCATTTTAGTTACCACATTAACTTAATCTTAAGTGTCTCTTTTTTATTGTAAGAATATTATTAATTCCTGGGAAAGCAAAACAATTTCTGAAATTCTTGAGAGGCAACGGCAAAGGCATTTCTTCTACATTGGCTACAACTACACGTTGAAATACTTTTCTGCTTATTATGAAACAAATAAAGAGTGCTCATTGAATTTAAAGGAAGTGAAAGTGTTCCCTTTTCCAGTTTGTGGTTCGCGTTTTTTATTCGATCGATGGTCATGTATCGCTATAATATATCCATCTTATCATATCATTGCAAAATATAGAAACCAGAAACCACCTTCCCCCTAGAAACTGGACAGCTCAAGGGAAGATAGCCTGGAAAGATAAATAAGTTAAAGAGAACCACTGCCATTCCCCCGCCTCATCTTTCTCCTTTGTTTTCTGTTTACCCGTGCGTGTCAACTTTGCAGCTGTGGAGAAAGTCCTTTCATAGCCCTGAGGGAAGAGTTTGAAAGCTTTTGAGGCAACGTAGTACAGTACGATTGCTCCTGTACTTGGAAATTGGAATTTACATTATTCAATTGGTATTCTATCGTCGTCACCAAACTCATCAGAGGAAAACAAACATGGCGAGTTTGGATGATGACCGGTGGGCAAACTTTGTTTTCAAAATGGCTCAACCAGCGGATTACCAGAAGATTCTGCAACATATGAGAGAGAACTTTTACCGTGACGAACCGCTCAATGTTCTCACGGGGTATTCGGATGAAAAAGCTGCTGACATGGATTCCATGATTTTAACTTACTTCAAGGACGGACTTAGTTTCTTCATTGAAGATGCTGTCAGTGGAAAAGTTAGTTGGAATCTTGAACGTTAACTTTTCAGTAACATAGAAATGACATTTATACGATTTTTAACAACTTTCCCTGATTTCATTTCTGTCAGTCATTCCAAAAAACAAAGAATTTTGATTATAAGTAGTAATATTGGGTTTCCAGCGTTTTCCACTTACTAAAATGACTTTATACTGATTTCTCATTCTCGTCAGAGAAAGAGTGGAACTGCAGAATTTCATTTCTGTAGTATAGTGCACTATGGAAATTAAAATAGTAGAAATGGGGTCAGGTAGACATTTGACATGCTGATAGTGTGACGTTCCCGATCTGTTTTGCCTTTCCAGATTGCTGGAGTGCGAATCACAGCGGAGCATCTACGCGGGGCGAAAGATCCACTCCCGGAAATGAAGTCTGTGGAAATGAAGAAGATATTCCCGTTCCTTCTGAAACTGGACGCGGAAGCCAAAGTATTTCAAGCTTACCCGAATGTTGACCGCTACGCAGAACTCTTCATGGCCAGCGTTGATAGGGAATTCAGAGGCCAAGGACTTGCCACTGTCATGTACGAAAAGGCTCTCATTGTCCTTCGTGAAAAAGGATTCACGTTGGCCAAAAGCTCTTTTACGAGCCCCTACACACAAAGAATAGCGAAGAAAATGGGTTTCAGGGAATTGGCCAGATGTTATTTTAAAGAACATCGGGATGAGAATGGAGAGCTGGTCTTTCCCAACGCTGCCGACGATGAATATGCTACGGCGGCCGTCTTGGAGCTATAAAGGGAAAGCTTCAAAATTTTATCAAAATAACATCGACGTACAAAAAGTGTATACAAGAATTTACATTTGAGACAATCCTTTAAATAAAACAGGCTGTCGTGCTGTCCTCTTTCATTTTAAAACATTCATACAAAACCCTGTGTTGGACTTCTCACGCACGAGAGTTTTCAATGTAACCTTAAGAAACCCAGTTTTGCACTTTCATCCTTTTATCACACGTTTGCACATCACCTTAAGTAATAGTGAAACGCTATTATGTATCAACATGCGATCATTATACAAATGTTAAGCACACTGTTATAATAATTTATCGAAAATAAAGTCCTAAATGTTAATTTAATTCGATTGCTTATTTCCAACGTGTTCATAATGTCATGATTCGTAATCAAGTGAGCATAGGGCTTTCGTTTTTGCTAAGCTTGCATCTTGGATTAGCATTACTCAATTTACCCCTGCGGCTAACGATGCTCACAGCGAATTTTCACTTTCACCATGTTTATCGTAAATGAATTCGCTGGTACTTGGTACACCAAAATTGTGTTCGTAACTTGCGGAGTTTTAGCCGTCGCGACCTCGTTGAAAAGCACGCTTAATGTCATTCCATCAGCATCAATCAACTTTATAGAGTGGAGAACCTCATTTGAAGGACCTTGTCAGNTTAATGTCATTCCATCAGCATCAATCAACTTTATAGAGTGGAGAACCTCATTTGAAGGACCTTGTCAGGATAACAGCATGAAGTATTATATGGAAAACCGACTGGATTTCACGTACTCTACGAGGGTAAAATCTGGTAAAAGTAGTCCATAGCAATGTAAGGATAACAGTCAGAAGAGCTACTTCATTACTGAGGAATTCCCAATTGGTTTCTCCTCTGAGTTTGCAACATCACTCAAGCAGCAGTAACGAAGTGAAGGAAAAGAAAGAAATCTTAAAGAAATGGCAGTAAACGAAGTAGTCAAAAGTGAAAGTGGGAGAAAGAATAAAAACGAGAGAAAAGACAGCAAATGAAAAACTTTGTGAGTTTCCAGGAGCAGACACTCTTTGTGATGTGAGCTAAATGATGTATCGATTTATTGAGCTCGTCTTTCCCCACCTCGCGCATTTCATTATTCCATTTTCGCACGATGGTGTTTGCCTTATGTTAGTTTTCCACTTCCTCCAGTGCCAAATAAACAGAAAATAACAACACCTTGTCATTTTCCGTTTCCGGGTAGTACATATAATTAAGCTTAAGACTCAGCACGACATTGAGATTTACCAAGTTTACTAAATAGACAATTTCAATGGCATTTTTTTCAAAGCATGTCCTAAAAATTGAGAATCTCAGTTTTCCCCATTTCCCCGTCGTACGCACGACATTCATTTGATTCAATACGGAACACATGCTGATTGCTGAGATACTTGTACAAACTTCACTGTTGTGTGTGTTGTGTTATATCATATGTCACTTTTTGCCAATTTTCTCAAGACGTTTCTAGAGAGCCATATAAAGAAAAGTAACAGGATCGAATCAAAGTTCGCAGCCAAAGTAAACAATCCAAAAGCAAACTCTCATTCAGACGAATCGTATCAATTTGTCCTGAGAGTGCGCTTTGGTTGGATTTGATTCCCCAGTTCAAGCAGCTAGCAAACCTTTAGGTTAACCTTAAAAGAGGTCAGTCAAAAGTCAAAAATATCATTCCGACAAAGTATCACGTTATTCCCAATTAAGCAAATGCACACTTTGCACAAAGGCACTAACATTAACATATAACACGACGATGACGATACGGAATTATATTCAGTCAGGTTTGTTTCAGGTGCCTGTGCGACAAGACTAAATAGACTTAAATTGGCATGTTTCCAACATCATACACAAACACAGCACAGGTTCACGTTCACAATATACGCTTGCTGCTTTCAGTAATGAAATGACATTTAATAAATAAAGCGTTTATTTTTAGTCGTACAACTTAACTTCACCCTTCATTTGTTATTATAATTATAATACACATCAACGTGGAAGTGGATATCTTATGATTATGACCCACCATTCTATGATACATGTGGTGTGGTACATCGTCAACATCGTACATGTAGTGTTGTATAGTGTACATTGTAAAAATGCAAATGAGTGACGTCGTCGGCAACCTTGAAGAAAGGCTACTGATTGACTGGAATTAGCCTTGTGCATTGTGCAAACTGTTCTTGAATTTGGTATGAGAAGAGAAGCAAGAAATAAAATTCAGGTGATTAAACTGTAATTTGATTTTGAAGCATTGAAGCACGAGGTCAATAAATGAAGAAAGTGCTTAGG
>JABASF010001241.1:0-24575 GCA_019776145.1 Harlomillsia oculata | reverse complement strand
TTATGATGATGACATGACATAAGGTTCTATTTTTGTTTACTAGAATAGAAGGCTAGAACGCACTTGGAAATGATGTTGTTTTCTCGTGGAAAACTGGTAGTAAACAAAAGAGCAAAATTATCCGCATTAATGTTCATTTGAGTACAATACGAGAAATGCAAAACGCATCATATTATGATTATTTTTATTTTTATTTTTGGACCGTACAGCAGTCATGGTCTTTCAACATGCTACGTAATTTTGCATGGAATAGTCATTTCATTATTTTATAGTCCAGGAACCTTTGTTTTACTTGTTTCATGGATATTGGATACGTAAACAACAGTTCCACTGACAATTTTGCATGCATTGCCTTAATAAAATACTGCATTAGATCATTAGATCGGAATAGCTTTTTGTTTTGTAGTATACGTGTATATTCTATCAATTTGGTTTTGTAACTTTCTGTTCGTCCTTGATTTTTCCCGATGGAATAAAGACCAGTAGGACAGGATTCACAGGATATGGAATTTTTTGAGTGACATACAAAAGAATTGGATTTGCATCCATCTCTGACCAAGTCAAAACAGAAGAGTCGCATGTTGTGTAACTACAAACATTTTTCTTACATCAGACATTATATAGAGGCAAGGATGTTACTATTTTGGTATAATCCCATTGAAAAGTTTAATCTGGAAAGTGTCCCATGCACGTGTATGTAAAGTTACATGACGATTACATGATGACATTTCCGTGATCTTGACGCGATGCACAATGAAAATGACCATGCACTTGAGTGTTTGCATGTTGAGACACGCCTTTTGTCAAGTTTACCGGCGCAGGAATGTGTGAAGGTGACATTTTTTGGAACTACCTTTCCACCGAGACAACCTTTACCCTTTCCCTTTCCACGATTCATAATTTTGTGTCTTCCATAGCATTAAAGTGACAGAGGGACACGGAATTATGAACATATAGTAAGAAGTAGTCAGATTTATTCAGATTCAAAGCACCCCATCTGCAAGGTACGGCATCATCTCGTGCTGTTAAAATTGCCCTTGTGATGAAATGGAAGGTGGATTAGGACTATAAGACTATATGCAGGACTGTAAATGACATTTTCCCTTATTGCAATTCCTTCTGATCATGTCATCTCAGTTGTGGAAGGGCAGAAATGATAGATGGCAAATTTAAATTTGAATCCATATTCATGAAGTGTATAAACACGCACGCTTTCGTTCAACTTTAACAAGCAGAGTGGGCAGAGTCATCACTTGTGGAAGGGCAGAAATGATAGATGGCAAATTTAAATTTGAATCCATATTCATGAAGTGTATAAACACGCACGCTTTCGTTCAACTTTAACAAGCAGAGTCAGCTCAACGAACACCAACACATGGCGAAGCGCAAAACCTTTTGCTTTTGTGATACCGTTATATAAGGTTTTCTTGAGAAAATCTCTTGAAGTATCTGCATGTTCTTTTCTTCTTACGGTTTTACGTATTACGCATACATATCCCGGATGTTCAAAGTCCTTTTCTGTCTTGAAGAGAGAAAAGAAACTTTCTCTTCGTGGGAAATGGTGCAAAATGATGTGGTCGCATCTCTCTTCGTCTTCTCTCCTTTGCTCGCACAAGCCTTTGCCATTTTCACTAGAGATTTGTTCATTTCGTGGATGAATGTGAAAAGAAACTGAAGGTCGATTCTCTTTTTTTCACTCTATCCTTTTCCTATTTGAATTGCTGGAAGGAGAAAGATGCATTTGTGCTACGTGTTTAGGGACTCAAGGCTACGGAAAACTACATCTGGTCCTCCACAAATACAATAGGGAAAGATGAACCTGAGGTGCGCCTTTCACTTATTATCGCTTGGAATGCTGTTCAAGTACATGCAGATTTTTTGACGCCAACCCTTTTTCTTCGCCCGATGAAAAGTTGACCCAATTGATAGGAAAAAAAAGTTTTGAAGCACTTCGGTACTTCCGTCTACTTAACGTTACAAAGAAACTCCGTTTCTGGCAAGGCCTTTTTTGGCAAGATGTTTAGTCAGATTGACTGTATAATATTAAAATGAAAGGGTTTTCATCAAGGTGTTCTCCCAACTTTCAAAGATTCGTTCATTTTATTCATTTGAAAAACTCGAACCTGTCGGTTTGCTCCAGTAAATCCTACCCTAACATTTTTCATTCTTGGAATTAATTGATGCAAGAATTATCTTGAAGTCTTACTTACGAAACAAATTGGTTGGCATTCATGAAACTGAATGTTTGCTTTTTTCCTTCTCAGAATTTTCTTTTCGTACAAAAGTTTGTATTCATCCGCCACGAACATTGTTTGAGACGTCAAAATTGTAATAATAGAATATTCAAATTCTATTCCAGGCGCATCTTTGTATTACCCATGTTACACGACATGTTCTTGAAACAAGAGAACAGGGAACAATCGGACTGTCGATGAATTGTCTTTGTCTTTCCCATTTATGCTAATGTGAATTTAGAAATGATAAAAAAAAGTATTCAGAATTTAACTTTTTGTTTCAGGATCACGACTTTGCATAATATTAAGCGTAGCACGCACAAGAAGGACCCGCAAAGTCTCGTACAATAGAATATTCCACCTGTTTTTCGATGATAAGTCGAAAATGTGAAGAAAAGCCATTGAGAACAAAAAAGGCTGTCATTACCATATTCGGATCCATTATGACACAAGCTATTCTCACTTGCCCTTGGCAATGGCGTTGTGCTAAAACTAAGGCCGAGCCGTATCATTGTGTTCTCCGAATACGTTATCCAGGCTTCCTCCGGATGTTAAGCTTTTGTGTATTATGCATGTAACAAGATCCCTGGAGTATTGCAACATTAACCCTTTACGCAACAAGAAAGGTAGCGTCCTAGCGTCATCAAATTCCTTCGTTAATCATAATGGGAATCAAGAATGAGAGAAGAGACTTGAAGAGAGCAACACGACTCCTCTATTTGTAAGCAGGCGGTGTTTGTGAGTTTGTGACGACATGGTCTGACACATAAGACAATGTTCACAAGCATTCTCATTCTTTTTCACCGGGGATTGAACATTGAAAGTCATCATCATAACACTTCACACAGCACCTTTCCTCGCACATTTCTCCAGTAGTCCAAGAGTCTGTAGGGAACTATCCATGATGGCTCATGACAATGAGCTATCTCCTGCTTTTCACTACCATTGCCATAAGCCATTTGCAGTTGAGTTTCGAGTTAACGAGACCTTGAGAGGTCAACGATAAAGAGTCTAGTCTAGTGCATGGCTTGGCATCGCATGGCTACTTTTTCCTCACTGTCGACCGAGAAATGGCTTGTATAGTCATCCGTCGGGAGGGTGAAAACGAAAACCATATCATTTTTCACTCTGAAAGATTTCCCAAGGTAATATCCCTGGAATAGACACCTTTCTTGACATTTCCCATGCTTGCAAAATTGTGCACTAACTGTTAAAGTGTATTCAAAATTTACTCTTGAACGACGTTATAAAAGCTATAAATAACAAAGCTGAGCTAACATTCTTTTACTGTTTCAATTTACAAGGCTAACGTCACTAGAATATTGAAAAGTCTCAGATTTTGTTAGGCTCATGATTAGGGATGGATCAAAACTTTCAAAACGTTGATGCTGAAGCCCAATGGAAAGTGTAAAGTCGTTATTTATCGTGTCAGCACCAGAAAAGTTTCACATTCACCCATGCATTTTTTTATAAAGTAAGGCGTCATTTTCTTGCTGTTTAACTAACTGGCATCACAGATCACATAACATATAATAGGAAACGTTGTATTTTCAAAATGTAATTAATTTTTCCTTGAGTAAACAACTTTCTTTTCAACAAGGAAAGGTAAAGTGAAAGCGTGGACATGGCATGACGACGTCACCTTGTCATTGTCATTGTTAAGTGTGAAACTTGAAATTGAAACTCTTGAGAATTGTATTGAGAATACTCGCAAACTTTCAGTCGATACGAAATAGTCATTCACTGTTGTGTTGTACTTTTACAGTCCCACATTTCAAAATGCCACTTTCAATCTTTATCTTTTCTACGTCACGTCGTAGTCGTTAGATTCGGATCTACTGGTGTTAGTGCCTGTATTTTTTGATACAGTTGTTGTACCTTGTAGAAAAACGATGGAGCGATCCATTGAGTATTCCAGATTCATTATTGTGACAAGGTTCTCAAAGATACATCGCACGATGTTTCTGTCAACTTGTTTTTATCACAGAGCACCTAGATATAAAATGAACCCGACAGAAAAGTTTGATGGAGAAAACTCGTAAAAAGAAAAATAAACAGAAGAAAATCCATCGAAAGATCCATCCATATCCTACGTTCTCAAGGATGCTCCCTCCTGTGAAGTGCACAGGATTTCGATCCACTTCTTCCTCGTATTTTGATACGTTTTCATTCATCGTCATGTTCCTCCAGTTTGTAGTACATGGAAAATCTTCAAGGAATTGAACAATGGATTGAACACTTGAAGAAAAAAGAAAGAACACTTTTTTTTCTCTTGTCGTAGAATCGGTACCATAGGCCGTAAACGTATGTGCGCTTCAGAAAAAATACTCTCAGCTTGATCCTTTAATAGCTTTCACCGGCATTGACGCTGACGATTACTTTGTGTATTTTTCACCAGTAGATCAACGTTAACTGATCCTCATGAAATGTCGGAACCTTCAAAGAGAGAAAGTATGGTTCTTTCTGAGAGTGACGTGCTTTCCTTCAATTCTAAAGGTAAATCTTCCGTAAAAAGAAAAACAAGTGGCCTGGAATCACGCACTCTGTACGGCTTATAACAATAAATAAATCCATTGGAGTGTTTTGTTTTGTTTTTTATAGTTGTTTTGTTCTATTGTCATTGCCTATGTCAATGTAAGAGCAGTGGTACAAGTGCAATTACAATTTCTGACAGAAAGGATTAATATATGAGTGTATGTACAGCGTAATGTAGGATTTATAAGGTAGCCTTAAGATATCGGGGGTGCGTGGAGTTTTGTTAATGAGAAGTCATTTTTTATGTTTACACTAATGTGCGTCATACGAGCAGTTCTCAGAACTTTTTCATAATGTGATGTCTCTCCCTGGTTTCTTAAGCTTTGGTTTTGTAACCCAGACTATAATTTCGCGTTTTTTTGGATTCTGGATTCTCATACTGCGCTTCAAATTATAAAACTTGGAATTTGATCTCGCGAACAACACCCCCAGGAATCCGCACTTCCGTAATAGGATACGGCAAAAAATAGCAATCGAGGTCTGGTGAATGTTAAACAGTTTTCCTCTTCAGATTATGCTTATTCGTAATCCAGTACGAATATCGATTCTAAATGCCTAAATGCGTTGTAATTAACACTCAGAATTCAATGGAATGTAGACAATGTGCATTGTGCCGTTAAGTTCGCATTAAACTTTTCGTGCTTTATGGTAAACTTTAATAACTGGCAAATTCTCTACAAGGCAAAATCTAAAATTAAATCAGTATTAAAAATGTATCTTGACCTTGTTAGTACAGGCGACAAATGAATACAAATCCTTCGCACGTGCTTTTCGCTCACATTAAACTTTAAGCAACCCACGTTTCAGCTGTTATTACCGGCATAATGATAATAATATAGCATTTTCGCATGCATGAAACGATATGAAACGAGAATAAACCAAGAACAACTGGTAGAAACAATGACATCATTTCCCTATGACTGAACACCTGAAACGACAAGCGGCATTATGTAAGTAAAAAGAGTACAAAACGCCAAACGCAATGAATGTCAAATCACAACTCTTAGATTAATGATGACATATAAATTGATTAAAAAAATTGTAGTATTCCTTGTAGTTGTCCTTTGGTCTTTCGAGTCATGAATGTGCGCGTAGAAAGATGCTCAAGCAAACGAACCATCATGCAAATTAATTACGGCAAAAANAGAAAGATGCTCAAGCAAACGAACCATCATGCAAATTAATTACGGCAAAAATGCTAATATAGGACGACGACGATATGGCGTGTATTCAACATTTCATTCCAAAAATCCAACTGATCAACCTTCTTCATGTTTTGCGTGAAAGACAAAAATGTGGAGTGGCCTTTCATGAAGACGCGTTTTGCACACTAAAGTAATATAAAAATGTATGGCACGACGAATTGATTGACATTCGTTTTTGTGTAATTTGTGTTAATTTGATGGCTAGACTAAAAATGGGTGGAATTCAGGACATGGTAAGTTAATTTTGGACGATGACGGCACCTCTGCCTAATGAAGTGGGTTTTGATTAAAAGTTGATGGCAAATTGAGACGGAATTTGAGTAATCAAAAGAATCGTTTCGATAGTGTCACAACCAAGTAGACAGATAGACAGATGAAGAGTGAAGAAGAATTATACACCACACAGTTACTTTGACAGAAGCATTGTGTCGTCGTCAAGTCGTCCGTCGTCATCGTCAATCTCGAAAGCTTGCTACTGCTTACAAGAGATTGCTAATGGCAAAAAACTGTTCATCTTGTTTAGTTGAGTGTGCTCATTTCACACACACACCAAGCAAATGCACACATTGCGAAGACACGATGCAAAGAGGGACAAAAGCTTGAATTTTGAGTCGTTAACCTTGACTAGGCAGAACTGCAAAAGGCACATTACATACAACTTAACAAATATTTATTCATGAGACTGCTAGAACTTTAGAAGAGTGTCGGATGCTGAGGTGCTGGTCATGCTGCTCTCAGTACAATTCCACAGGTCCATTCAATCTTTCTTTGACTCCCATGCAATTTGCTCCTATTGTGATAATTTTTGCGTGATCTCAAACAGACGTCTCCTGTCTGTACAATTTTATTTTTTGCCATACGCAACGCAACCGTTTTCATATGTAACAAAAACTATGGGCGGTCGCGACGAAATGAGTAGTAATAATTCCAGACTTTTGTTAACTCAACATTATACTTTTGTTTACTTTTATTTGTGCCGTGTGTGAAAGAGTGAGCGTCACGTACTTTCATGATGTCCTTTTAAACGTTCGTGAACCACAAATTACACAAAAAAAAGTTACAAGACCAACACGTTTAAGGCCAAAAAATATGGCCACTGAGATACCCGTTCAAGATTACGACTGGATTGAAACCAATGTCACAGTACTCAATTTGACGGATTTTGAAAAATGGTTCATCTTTTGTAGACAACCAGTGAGCAATGACACGGAATCGAGTGTTGCTCTAGTCACTACACCCATTGAATTTTGGGCTCATGGAATTTGTCTCACGCTCATCTCAGCTTTTGGAATGATTGGGAATATTTTCAGTATTTTTGTACTTTTTCGACCTCAAATGAGATCTTCCATGAGTTGTTTGCTCCTTGGTCTCACGTTGGCTGACACTGTGCTCATTTTTTCATCATTTCTCATCTTTGGACTCCACGCTTTATTCAACTATTTAAATGTATTCCCTGTGTATGTTTATGTGTTCTTCCCTTTTGCTACTTTGGTCCTGTATCCCTTGAGTGTCACAGGTAATTAATCAACAAAAGGTCAACGTTCATCTTGTAATTAGTAAATTAGCATACTAATGGATTTCTTAACAGCCAAAATAATTGCTAGTTAAGAAATTGAATCAAAGCTGCTTTTTAACATGAAATTATGCACTCATGTCTAAGGAAAGTAGTAGTTTAAACTAGTTAGTAGAAATTTAGTAAAACAGTAGCAAAACTTGCCACGATTTTGCCATTTACTGTTTTTTGGGGTGTAAAGTAAAATTTTTATTTTGCTGATTTTATTATATTGCAGCACAAACCAGTTCCGTCTACTTCACCGTCGTAGTCACAATGGAAAGGTAAACATTGGATTTTGAATTGTTCAATTTTGAAGTCCCACTTCACCAAATGTTCAAACCAGTTCAAACCAGTCTTTCATTTGTAGAGATGTACAGAAATCCATTTGCGTAAGCAGAAAGCAGTCTGACAAATCTCAAGTGTGATAGATTTCTCGTTCAATTTCTCATTCAATATCTCACGATTCACGAAACATTCTTTGTTATGTCGTATAACGGAGTTGTGCCATAAAAAAAACCTTTAGAAAATTTTTGTTCAAGATTCTTTACATTTTTCTTATCTTTTTTTGTGTATGTAGGTATATTGCAGTTTGCAAACCGCTTCGAGCTCGTGTACTTTGCACTTGGAGTCGAGCTTGTGCTTATTCATGTGCTGTGGTTATCTTCGCGTTATTATACAACATTTCAAGATGGAGAGAGTACTGTGTTCAATACTTTGAACGTGAACCCACCCATCTGAGGAACTATGACATATACGGAACACAAGATGGAACACTACGAAAAAATACAGACTACATTACATATTATGTGAACTGGAGTTATCTACTTGTCATGTACTTGATCCCTTTTATCATCATCCTCATTCTGAACATAGCCATCTGCAAACAAGTAAGTTTAATTGCATTTACTAATAAATTGTAGAGAGGTAGTGACACCGTTTGTCACAACGACGAATGCCGAAATGCCTTCCCTTTCATTCATCCCTTTCATTAAATGCCATGTCATTAACCCCAAACATGTCCACATCAAAGGGAATCGAAAGTGATACTTGTTATAGTGGAGATCACAACAAACGCAGATTGTTTAATTAGTGTTTGTATATTTAATTACAAATAATGTCAACAGACTCGACGCTCGAATCGGAGTCGCCAAAATATGACCAACTCTGAAGTGGCGGAGAGCTCGCTAGCAATTCTCCTGTTTTTCATAGTCACGACTTTTGTACTGTGCAACATTTTGGCTCTGGTCATCAATATACTGGAAGTGCTCAACATGGAAGTTTTCCAGGATATGGCTCCGATTTCCAATCTTCTCATCACTTCCAACTCGTCCATCAATTGTGTTCTATACTGCGCCTTTGGAAATAAATTTCGGGAACAAACCATAGCCATGATTACTAGGCGGCGGAGGTCCACAACCGCCACAATTCACATGAGTCGCTTTTCCGTTGACAATGTAAATCCCAGTAAGAGTAAACTCTCATTGCTGTCTGCAGCCAACAATGTCATTTTGGCTTTAAAAGTACTTCCACAACCAAGAGAACATCAACGTTCTGTAAGTGTCGACACGGTAGTCACTACGGATGACATTATGTATACAATTGATGCTGAGGATACCAAGGAATCCATTGTTACTCTCAGGTAGCAGCCGAAAACGTTCAATTACATGTTACAATTAACCCCAACCTTAAATTACACTTTAACATTAATCAGTATTTATTATGTAGAATGAAAAAAGTATTAGTATTGTTTATTGTAGTTTTTTGTAATGCGCAACTTTGCTTCTGTGATTTCAAGAAAAATTCGTGTAACAAAATAAAATGCTGTTATATTTTTATATACATAAAATTCTAATCAGTTTACCAATATCACATTTTACTTCATATTGACATTTACCAGTCATTTTAATCTAATAAAGCGGCACTGCAGCATTTTGAGGCTTGGGACGTATTTGGTGCCTGAATATTAGCTTCCTATATTTCATAATGTCTCCGATATCTGCAAAAATTTACATTTAATCAATTCGGTTTAGAAAACCGAAACCACGACGAAACTCAACAGCTGCGTGTTGATGCAAATGGACCATGAAAAGCCACCGTGAGTGACGGGTGGAATAATGGACACTCATGATGCTAGCTTTTCAGTAGTTTTCAGAATTTGCTTCCAAATCCCGGAGCGACACACTTCACTCTGATATGTTTCACTACTGTCAACATCGGAATGTTTATTTAGCCTGAAAATGGAATTTCACGGAATCTCGTTAACATTTCACATGGTCCATCGTCGTCGTTCCGTACGGTCCGATATGTTGATGCATAAAGGTAGTATGATAGAATTCGATCCATTGTGTTATTTGCGTCATATATTTGTCCATAAAGGTCTAATGTTGAAGGTAAGAAAGGTAGAAAGTTTTGTTAGCATTGGAAATATCCAAAAGAACATCATTCAGATGTTTTCACTCGCCCACTTGTTCGGTTCAGATTAGACTAGACTGAGAGAGACAAAAGAATGGATCACGCATTGACTTCTTTCATTTTGGACCGGACATTTTATTTTTGCATGGAACACAAAAAGAAAATCCGAAACGTTGAAGTGTAAAGGAAGTATTCCATGTCCAATTGTTGAGAACACATTACAATTTGTAGGCGTGATTGATGGTTCTTCTGTCCCTAAAGCTCCAGTTGCATGTCAAGTCTTATCAAAGAAAAAAGCCGGACGTTGGAAAACGTACTTCCAGCATGATACTTTGAATTCCCATATATGTGCCACTTATCTTTTAAAGAAAAAGCGGAACGGAGAATCGGAAGGTTTCTTGCCAACACCGCCAACACGGCATTCGGTATACGTTTTGTGATATCATAGGAATAGAGCCAAAAAACATTCTCTGACCAATCCTTCTTTCTTTTCCTTGTGAAAGGCTGACAAAGTGGCGAAAAGGAAGGATGACCTTTTTAGAAATGACGCAGAAAAGTGTGTAAGACCAAGTTGTGGAAGATGCACATCTGGAACGGTTTTACAACTGCACAAAATCCGTCCCCCGTCTCTTACGTAAGTACGAGAATGAAGAAAAGCGGCTTTTCTACTACTTTGAATGATGAGATGACGTTTGTCATCTGGGGCAAACCTGTACATGCGGTTCAAAGCCAATACATCAAATTGGAAGAGATTTCAGGTTTTCAGGTTTCACAACTTTTACTGTACTCAAGAAAACGGGTCCCATATGCAATTTTTTCTGTCACTTCCTATCTCTCTCCCATTGGTTTCTAAAGAGATGAATTTCAATGTGCAGAATTCAAAAAGTAATTTACCTAGACCAGACCGAACGGAAAATCAGAGGATGGTCGTAAAAGTAACGTAAATGCTTCACATTACTAGTCATTAGTATGTTGTTATGTTAGGCTAACTGTAATCTGAAATTAAAAACCACCTTTCTTGAAATTATTCGTACTACAAGTTGATGATAAAATGGCATGGTTAAATCCTTTCCCAGACGACAGCGGTTTTAATGTATGTCACTACTGTGAAATCCACGGAACAGAAAAGGATAAGCTCGTTCAGCCTTGTTTATGCTCAGGTATGACTGAAACGCTTGGAATTAACTTTTAATTTCACAAAATTATTGGGATTTTTATAATTTTACAGATAAGTGGATGCACAATTCGTGTATGTTGCATCACTTTCACGTTAAAAACGAAAAATGCTGCGACAAATGTGGTTACAAATACCGAACAGAGAAAGTGCCTCAATACACTGGACTCTGGAACCTGTGGAAATTTTTTGAAGAAAATTATACAATCTGTTTGTATGTTTGATTCTGATTATTTGAAAAAAAGCATTAGAATTTTCATATACTTTCCGCAAAGTAATTCTTCAATTTGGTTTACAGGATTACCATGTCGTTAATTCTCTACTTTGATTTGTGCTTCATTGTCCTATTCAGCGAAAAGTTTCAGGCTTCAGGTCACTTGTCTCCAGACCCAGAGCGCTGTCAAGACTGTCAAGTTACCATAAATATTCCTATTACCTACCTAAACCTAATAACAAATTGAAATCATTTCATTTAATGATTGAATTATTGCGTACATAGGAGAAGTACAGACGTCTGGTTTTTAGTCAGAATATTTCATGGTGGAAAGACTTGATCCGACTTTTGGTAAGTTTTGAACACAATTCTTGAGCACAATACAGCTTTCAGTATCGTAATAAAAATCCATTGCAATTTTAATCTTAAGATACTTGTGGACATTTGTGTCTTGGACTGCTGCTTGTAAGTACAACTGATGTGTTAATTCATCTCGCTCCGATTTGGAGTCTTTACTGACCTTAATGTTTGTATTTTTGAACTATTTGACATTTAACAGCCTCGTATTTGACCTCTGGTTCCAATGGCAAGCTAGAAATTATAGAGAAATCGTTTTAGCAGCGGAACCGCCACCAGCATGTCCACCCGCTGGACCTGCACCTCGTACAGTTCAAATTCTATATCATGACGATTCCCAGCTTGGACGGAGAAGTTCCATCAATCTCTAAACTTAACTTATGAACTTTGCATTCAGAGAATTCAGACTAAAAGCAATATCATATTGATAGGATGTTATAATTTGGTATATTTGCATTCTTAAACTAGTGTCCTTATTCTCTATGTCATGAATGAAATGTACGGAATGTAACTTTGTATTTGTTTCAGAACCCAATGAATTCGTCCTCAACTTGTCACCAATTCATATCGCTCTTCGTCCAAATTCTTCCCGTTCCTCATCCCACTATAAAACCATCTCTCAAGACTCCAATAATTGATCTCAGTTAACTCAGTTTACAGTTTACATGTCTTATTCTTGTCACAAATAAATGCTACCGTCTCTTTCCTTTGTAAATTAACTTGTTGTTTGAACTATATTCTCACTTTTGCATCGACTATGAACCAAGTCTTATGGATTCATCGTATCAATGAAAATTCGAGTTATGAAAACGAAATTGGCTAGTGTGAAAAAAACTAACTCTCAGGTTTTGAAATAAAGCATCAAAATTGATTTTTATTTCAATCCGTTTTTTGGGTCAGGTCATGGTACATTTGTTTTGTCCTACACAAACGGAAGCGACCAAACGCAACAGGAAACACAATTCTTTCACACACTTTTCCGGAAATGGTTGTCTTTGTTGTGTTCCGTCATCCTTGCCCACCATTTCACACAACAAATACAGCATAGAGTAGAGAAACCATTTCGCTGCATTTCTCCAGAACGATGTCATGTTTCTTGTTTCTGTGTGAAGAGTTTTTGTGTACATTGCGTTAAGAGTAAATCATGTTGATGTTTCCCACGACCGTGCTTTCAAGAACCAACTCTCAAAAATAAGAACATTCACATTTTATTATTTTACTTTTATAAAGAAAACAAGTGTAGGAAAGTGTAAAATCCCTCATGTATAGCATAAATGTAGCAGTGAAAGCAGTAGCCTTTCTTTTTTCAATCGAAATGAACTGCTTTCCGCGACCTTTCATCTTTTTCCGGTAGTGTGTGCGTCTCGTCTGCTCTCGTGCTCGTAGCCATTCCACTTGTCAAGCCTCCTTGTCGACACTTTCCATTGTGTTATTGTATTATCTGTTCCCTTTAATATTTCATCCCCATGTTGTCAGAATGAATGTAGCACAATCATATATCGTATATAGGACAATTTTCAACATCTTTCCAAGGTCAGTGGAAAATCGGATTCCAAAGGTATACGTCGGGCGCTAACGTGTTGAATGGAAACATTGATGGGTTTATTTCGTTATCCTGGAGGATTGCATCACAAGAGATGAGTTTCATAACTGCACTTGCCCAAATGCTAAATTCCCACTCCCACATCAGTCGTGAAATTTTAACTGGATGACAAGAAACTGCCAAAATGTATTTTCAAAATCATTGCGTCTATCCCATGCAATTTTTCAGACTTGTGTACTTTTTATTTGCTTTAAAACAAAGTGCGGTGTAATTAAATGCGCAGTACAAATGTGAAACTAATTGCAAACCTTTGCCCTAAAGTAAAGCATAATTTAATTATCTAGCTCGCTTTCTTCCTAGTACAAGGACTTTGATAGGGAGGAAGGTCATGTAATTATAATACTGACATGACGTTATTTCTTTGTTCTGCAGTATACGAAGACAATTGCGTTGCAAATTAATTCATGCAAGTGTTCTGTGATCGTGTATTCACATTAAAACACGTTTAATCCAAAGAATCAGCTCAGAAGCGAAAGCATAGGACACAAATAGTTGGGACTTGCACTTTGTACATTTTGCTGTGTTGTACAGTGCCAAGTTGCCAAGAAGGAAGTTTGTCTCCAGGATTTATGACTTGTTAGTTCAGTGGACAGAAGAAAGCAAGCCCTTTGTTAAGAACCATAAAGGGGCATGTGTCTTAAGTAGCATCTCTAACGAATCCCCTGCGTGCCATGGTATAAATGGCATCAAGAGACCTGTTCCCGTTTCCTTCTCATGAAGCAATTAGTTTACCAGGATGTGGTCATGTGACACTTTACGACAAAGCCTAATACTGTTTTCCTAAAATTCTGCGTAATATTTATATTTTTAGACTTGTATGTGAAATCTAAAACTTGATGCAATTTACTCTCAAAATTCAGAAATGTTTTAATGGTTTCCTCTGTTCAGTGCAAATTCCTCGGACTATATATGGACACTCCTTTTCTCACAAACTGTAACTTCTACTCAGTTCCTGGAAAGGAGATTGTCGCAAAGTGGCAATTTAATTGTGTGCGCCCTCCTTTTATGAAGCAATTAGTTTACCAGGATGTGGTCATGTGACACTTTACGACAAAGCCTAATACTATTTTCCTAAAATTCTGCGTAATATTTATATTTTTAGACTTGTATGTGAAATCTAAAACATGATGCAATTTACTCTCAAAATTCAGTGTTTTAATGGTTTCCTCTGTTCAGTGCAAATTCCTCAGACTATATATGGACGCTCCTTTTTTCGCAAACTGTAACTTCTACTCAGTTCCTGGAAAGGAGATTGTCGCAAAGTGGCAATTTAATTGTGTGCGCCCTCCTTTTTTGTGTTTTTGTCTTTGGAAACGAAATGTACAACATTAGACCGTGTACACACACCAGAATTGACCTCACATAACATTTAGTTGGGGGCGGGTCGTGTTCATTAACGTCAGAAGAAAATCCTGACCTAAGCTTCTTTTTCCAAAGACCAAGCTAAGTGAGAATTTATGAATTTCGGTGAATGACTCTCTTAATTCTGCAAAATGTTCTTTCACTGCACACACGTGTCGTGTTCATTCACGTCGGAAGAAAATCCTGACCTAAGCTTCTTTTTCCAAAGACCAAGCTAAGTGAGAATTTATGAATTTCGGTGAATGACTCTCTTAATTCTGCAAAATGTTCTTTCACTGCACACACGTCGCATCTTAGTTTTCCACAAAAGCTGGGACACTGGAAGAATATTGTCTGGGTCAAATTACCGAAAGCATTGTACTCCTTTTCCTGGAGTAGACGGAAATTATACACGCAAAATAGTACTTTACTGCGTATATTATAACTATAGTCGGGAATATAATGGTTTTTATGTGCAAGGTTCAAATTACATCAAGGGCTCTTTATGTGACCTACTCCAATGGAAAAGTGAGTTGAAAAGCATACCGGACCAACATCAATGTTCTTCATATTAGCTACTATACTTTTACTACTCAAAGGAGTATGAACAGAGAGAAAAAATTACTCAACGTTGTATTACGTTGAGCTATGAGCTTTTTCATCTTCCAGCTTTCATGTGCAACTTTTATTCATTCCTTCTCGTTTTTGGTTTCTTCTCTCTCGTGTGTGCACACTAAAATGAACATTAAATGTAACGTATGAGACCTGGAAAAGAATAGAGGACAAAGGCGAAATCGTTATTCCAATTGTCTATGCAAACACTGCCAAGTTCTCCAGTTCCTCTCAGTTTTATGAGCTTTTCATCATATTGTGATTCATTTAGTGGTGCCATACAGAGCGGCAGTCCTTCCCTCCTGCTGACTTTTTTGTGTTAATCGGTTAATTCGTTTTTCAAGTTTCCTCCTCTATGAGCTTTTCATCATATTGTGATTCATTTAGTGGTGCCATACAGAGCGGCAGTCCTTCCCTCCTGCTGACTTTTTTGTGTTAATCGGTTAATTCGTTTTTCAAGTTTCCTCCGTCATCGACGTCGTGCTACTCACATTTCCCACATCTCATCTCCCTAACCGGGTTTCTTTCTGTACTGTCGGAAAGAACAATAGGAAAGAATAATTAATAAAATTGTGGCTGTCATGTCAGTTTCGCTTTTAGTGTCTATGGGAAAGACTAAAAAGTTGGGCTTTTCTACATTAGCCTCATATGAAGTCATAATCCTAATCAAATCGTCTATCTCATGTTTTTATGTCTCCCTGCGTCTACGTCGACAACCAAAATCCCTCCGTGACGATGCAAGCACATTGGCAATTTTATGTGGTCTCCTCATAGCATATGCTTTCGCTACTAATGCCCCTGTCATTAGACGCGAGAGCGCTTGTCAGTAATCCACAATTAGCACAAAGGGGAATGCGAATGCAGAACATTATTATTTCAAAAATTCCTGTCCGTCTCAAATAATAATCTCTTAATACATTTTTAAAGCATGCATGCATAAAATATGAAATGAAAAGTGTCGTCAATCCCCCGCACTCCTGATCCGAGTATTTCATAAACTTTCAACATCCAACATTTTTTTTGAACTTTACATGCGCGCAACAAGCTGTTTACATATGAGATGGAAAGCGTAATAGAGTTTTTGGAAAAAATAGATAATACGCAGGTACTGCATTTTTATGTGTTCAAGAATGCAATCCTTTTTACTATATTGACATTACAAAAATTCCATCATTTTAAACACATAGAAAAATGTCAACTCATCATTTGTTGAGTTCAATATTTGAATTTGTGTCAAACTGCAACTCTTTTACCCTTTCTTGAGAAAAAGAAAACAGGCTGAATCAGAAAGAAACGTATTTACAAAAGAATTCTTTTGAATGAGCAGGAGAAAACTCGTGGATTCAAAAGCTTATACAACATTTCTGTCTCTTCGTTTTTGTTACAAGGAGTGAAAACACTTTTGGTGTGTGAGAGGCTGACAGGAGCGAGATTTCGTTTGTGAAAATTGAGCGGAGGAATATCTCAAGTGCTGAAGCTAAAGTGGAAGTGAATCAGTGTCGAGCCTTACTCCTTACTTCGTACGTGTGTCTGTGTTGTTGAAGTATACTTTGTATTCCATACAAATTGACAAAGCCAAATATCAATTTTCATCTTGATTCCTAGCTAAGTCGTTAGTCGAAAAGCAAGAGAGGAAGAAGAGAGGAAGAGACACAGCAAACCCGCTTCTGTGTGCTGTGGTTTGTCACCTCAATTTCGCAATCTCTTCACTTTCCATTTATATTCGTATCTCATTCCACCCATAAGGAATCGGGGACTACAACTAAAAGAAGTATTGACTTTAGTGTCAGTTTCTCCGTATTCAACTACATAACGTCGTTATACCTCGTACAAAACGAAAAAAACCTGTGAGCTAAACAACCCTCCTTGAACTTTTTAAGTGTCTTTTCTATTTCTCACTTGACTTTCTCTTCACCATCACCTCCGTGTCGCTAACAAGATTGGGAGGACGAACGTCCAGGACGACAAGTGTTATAAACTGCTACCATTACTTCTCTGCACTGAATCCTCCCATTACTTGTGTCGCATTACACCTAAAATACTTTGTTGTGGGTGTCCTACCTTGACTTTTCTTGTCCTTCGAATATTATAACGACACAATTCTGAGCAATGCAATCCTTCGTTAGTAATGCCGAGGCTCCAGTGCTTAAAATGATTCCTCGAGGAAACTTTGGATTCCACCAATAAGAAACGAGTTTGTCAGGTACGAGAGTTTTTAGTAAACCTTTCCAGGTCCTTTTGTGCACATAGGGAATTCCTTGGTATCATTTGACTTTGGGCTTGACACCGTTACGACTTACGACCAAATGGATCTGCTCAGCTTCATTTAATCTTAAGTGGTCTTTGTCGTTGAGTGGTGTATCAGCCATTCTAAAAACCGTGCAAAGCAGTAGCCACAGGCTGTAAAGAAGCAAAAAAGGGTGTGAAAGTCTTAGGTTTTCCTCAAGTGAAACGATAATGGACGACGTGAATTGTTTGATGTCAGTTTTGTAGATACGGGCTTATAGCGTTCTGTTTTGCAAAAACTTCTAAGGTAGAAGTTTGTAATTTGATGCTCACTCAGAAGCAGAACCGTCATTAGGTACTTTTTTTCTTTATTTACTACGGAATTTAAGGAGTAATAAAAATGATTCAGCCAGGATTGAATTCCCGGAAAAAGAAGGTTTTTTACAATGTTTATAAATAGAACAAAAGACATGGTCAGTTGGTTAGTTGTTACTATTTCTCGGAAGTAGGTTGTACGAGAGAATAGGTTTGCTTTGATTTCCCAGCATTGTTTTTAGGGTTATAAACAGTGTTGGAAAAGCTGTACAAAGGATTACAACGAGTCAATGAGATCAAAGCGGAGGGGAAAGGGACTTGAGCTACAAAAAATACAATATTTTAGTGCTGACAACCTCGTAAACGTAAGAGATGCATGGAATTAGACTTTCTGCCTTCTTTTTCTGACCAGACTAGTTTATTACGGGTCTTTTCAGAGTCTGTTGACGTGAGTGTCAACGACTTGACTGGCCCCGTTGAAGCTTTTCTGGCAGCAAAGAAAGGCTGAGTGAGTAAGTCGTTTATGTTCCTCGTCATTGCTTTCTTACGCCCGCTTACTCCATGAAAAACATTTTGGTTTGGTCTTTTCAACTGGAGAAAGGCTTGGAGTGAACTCAAGCTCAAAAAGGAAGCTTTTGCAAAAAAACGAATCTGGCAAAAAATATACATTGAGAGATAGCGGCGCTTGTACTGCAAACTCAAAAGTGTGTTGGGGTCTTCTATTGACTTCATCTTTGCGTGTATGCTACGCCAAAGTCAAAAAGCATGTGAAAGGCATATGCCGTTTTTCCGTACTCAGAACCTTTCTCACTTATCAACTATGAAACAGTTTTTCCCATTACAACTTTTATCGTTCCTTGTATAGTAACTTGAAGCGACGAATTCCCCAAGGAAAGTTTAAAAAGTGTTATGGTCCCTTTA
The DNA here is from genome assembly GCA_019776145.1 of Harlomillsia oculata. Taxonomy (NCBI): domain Eukaryota; kingdom Metazoa; phylum Arthropoda; class Collembola; order Entomobryomorpha; family Oncopoduridae; genus Harlomillsia; species Harlomillsia oculata. Next base: position 5,871 of record JABASF010001241.1, on the reverse strand, counting down.
TTCTCTTCTCTCTGTGTCATTGCAGTTTGGCTTTGCTCGAAGGCTTGATCTCAATTCGCAATCTGGATTTCTTAACTTTCTCCGTAGTCCGTAAGGATAAGAGGACAACAACGTAGTAAGCGTTCTTTTTTTAAGGTTCCCTTTTTTGTATACTTTCTACAATTTGTTATATAATGTCCTATATAAGGACATCCCCTCTCCAAGTTTATTATATTACAGTTATCTTACGCAACATTATCATATGAATAACTCAAGAACGCGTAAACGTTAAGTTGTGTTCTAATTTCTAATCCTAATTTCCTAATGAATTTCGTCCTGTGTGGAAAAACACACGTTCCTTTATTAATTTGTTGTTCAGTTGGTTAAGTAACATTAGAATCTGCATTCATTAATTATTTGAGAGCTTTCCCGACTTGTGAAAGTGTCAAAGAGGGCAATGACGCAAAAAGCAAAGTTAAGGAGGCCAACGTCCAATACACTATTTAAGTATGTGAGAGCAAAGCACGAGAAGGTTTCGGTCAAAATGGATGAGTCTTTATGCAAATAGTGTTTTTCAGAGAAAATAGTGCTCACTCACGAATAAATAAACAAAAACTTTATGTGGAAGTGAAGCTAGAATGAATAACTGTAGGGCGGATTGAACAAGTAAGCATACAAAAGCGATTTCCACATTCTTTCTGGAAGAAAGAAGAAAGTGAGAGTAAAGCCATGGGATGAGATGCACGTACAAGGAGAGAAGAGAGATTCGCTTTTGCAGACAGTAATTTGGTTCAGCTTGAAACACAAGTAAAAAGGAATGGATGAGAAAATACAGTACAACATCACATTTGAAGCAAGCAAGAGACTTTTTTTACCAGTAGTTTTCCCATTCTGTCTCTTTCTCTCCCAAGACGAATGTCGCTTTTACTCGTATTGTCTGCATTTACATTCTATCACTTTGTGTGTGTATGTGTGTGCCCAGAGTTATTTTCCGTTTTCAGTCTTCAAGGCTTCTCTTTTCTCTTCTTGTCTTCGTGACTTTCATTCCGCCCAGTCCAATCTGCAGACTCTTCTTCTTTCCCTCTGCGCCACTTTGTACATTTCTCACTGAATCATTTGTACTTCAAAAATGACCGACACGTGTCTGCTCCTTTTTATATGATAGCCCATTCTTCCATCCCGCTTCTTCTTCACTGAAGAGTCACACAATCATTCCCATTTGAACTGCTGGTCATAACATCCGAGAAGTTGTTCATATGTTCTGACGTCTGATTTGATCTATTATTACCACGTTCTAAATAACGGCACTGTCTTCAATGTGTTTCCACATTGTGGCTCTCACAGCCTCACGGGAATTGCTTTCCAGGGCCTTGCTTTATGAACTTTGCCAATTTTCACATGAACGGTGATGCACGGATTCGATCTCCATCTCACACTCACATTGCAATCTCTTCCACTCAGACTACACTTTTTCTATTCTTTATTTCCCTTCAAAGGTTCCCCAAAATGGTCTTTTTACTATTGAATAATTCTATTGTTCAGTACATTCAAAATGGTATTTCAGTGTCTGTCAAAATTAAATTGAATTTGAACATTTTGACTAGGAAAGTAATTTTTTTATTTTGCAACTCAAAATGTTGAGTACATTACTGTCCAATTGAATTTCCAATGCATTATGTACTGCTGCGCTCGCACTGTGCCGAGACGCTACATTTAGAATTTAAGCAGTTTTTCTCACCCGTTTGTGAATATCGTATATAGTCAAATGAGATTTAGGATTTAACGAAGCCTACATTCGCGTGAAGAATATAAGCGTTTCCCATTGTTCTTGTGTAACTGTAATCTCATCGGTGGCATTATATGTACATTTCCAAAGCAGCATGAAAGCAAGTTCCATTCATGTTCACATAATCTTAAGGAAGCGGGACAAAAAATAGGATTTTGAGCCATAGAGAAATGCATGGGATTTTGAAAGTAAGGCCTTTTATCTTGAAGTCCTTTTCGTCAAGCACATCCTACAAACTCTTAGCAGTCGTTCTGAACAAAAACATACTGTTGAAAAGTTTTGAAAGTATGGGTTTCATTATGGTGTGGCATTACACAAACTCAAAGATTTTGTTGGCAGGGTTTTGCGATTTTGAGTGAGAGAAGGATGCCACACATTTTCCCAATCTTGACTGTTGAAGGGCGTAAGTCATTTTTTGTGCTCTTCTCTCTTCGTCACTTTCACTCTTCGTATCATGTGCGTACACTATAGTGTAAGGTATGGTATATAGTATAGTAATAGTACTACAAGTTCGTCCAGTCATCAGTCGTGAGGATGACTTGGCGTCGGCACAGAATGAAGGAATGTGGCCATCACCAACATTTCATAGTTGAGAGGAATGACAGCGTAAAAGTAATAGTGGATTGTCCCAAGTTGAATGGACTAAATGAAGAACGTATGACGCGGGGAATGACGCGACAGAAAAAGGACTAGAAAAGCAAACGACCAAACTGAATGAAACAAGCCTGACAAAGAAGAGTTTCACAATTCTCACAGATTCATTGCAAATTGCAATACTCTCCATAAGACCCAAAACCGGCATTCCCTGATAAGATATAGACTTTTCTGGAACATGTTCATTCCCAGTGGCGACTTTAACCGTTGGGATGCACAGTGCATTGTCATTGCAATTTTCCTAGGATGGCAGTTGAACAAAGTCTACGGAAAACGTTTGTTTCTAACGCTTTTGCGTCCAAAGAACGACAAAGTCAAAATACTAGTACTTACTAGTCCAAATTCCTTTATATAAACTTTGCAACTTAAGAAGACACAAGAAGGAATCTTTTCTACCCTTCAAATACTTACGGCTATGTGGACTTTCACCAAATAACTATCATATCTCAGCCTGAACACACATCCTTAAACAATGGGGAAAATCCTTTCGTCGTCGGTTCGCAATTGAGGTTCATTCTACTTCGCCCACTTCAAACTTGCCAAATCACACATGGCATCTCCTCGCTTCTGTCTGCCTACTTATTACTTGCTCAAATTTTAAGTGCTGTTTAGTACCACGACTTTTCGCAAAGGCGCGTCGAGGTACCAGAGGAAACAACAATAAGAGTCTTCCAAACTGATTTCAGTTGCAGCTATCATTCGGTCTTCACGCTTGCCCTTCAAGATTACTAAAACTATTATCAGCGTTATTAAAACGCGAGACAATTTCCATTACTGTGAAACAATTAACAAGTATAGTGGACTATGACATTATATAGATTGCAAAATTGCAATGCTTCGCTATAAAGTTATAAGTACTAATAATCCATTTTATATGAGCTATTCAAAATCGATTCTAAGTTGCGTAGAATAACTATCTTCTCGTTTCACATGATCGTTTATCATCTTTAATCTAAAACTTGTTGATTACAAAAGCAGGATTATCAAAGCAATACCTCGTTAACTCTGTAATGGAAATGAAGAGGATCGCTCTGAAAATTAAGAGCTTCATCTTCTGACTCCTGGAATTACAGCACGAGAGCTAAAGTCTGCTTTCATATTATAATTAAAGCTGTAATAACTATTATTTTGAATATATTTTCTGGGCGATAACAGCGTATTCCTTTGAATGCATTGCATCGGCATTTTTGCATGCAGCGTTATACTCAAGAGTACGAAGCTGGAATCTTAGACCTTAAAAGACTTCGATTTTTTGTAAGCTGGTAAGCTTCTTAATACAATGAGCTGTAATCCAGACAAACTAGCAGTGACACTTCATGTTCGACATCTGGCATTGTGAGAGTGTGTCACTGAGCCGTGCCGTCAATGACAACGTGTCTGTCAGTCACTGTGTGCCTTTTGAGTGACATGTTCTAGCCAGACCGCAAAAAATAGAAAGAGTCAAGGGAAGTCGAATTCAGTCACATTTTGTTGAGTGCATGGATAAGCAAAAGGGACCAAACTAACCGACACGACCGATTTTTTTTTCTAATAAGGTCGATGTCAGTTGGATTGTTTTTATTTCTGGTTTTCTGGAATTTTTGGGAAGGATTTCGAGTTTTACGCTTTGTCTTTTGTCTGGTGGGATGTGTCACATTGTCCTCAACCCATGTCAACGTCAACATGTTACCTTGAAATTGAGTACATTATGGCCAAGACACAACAGAAAGTTCAAGATTTTACGTTCTTCCAGTGTCATCTCAAAGGAACTCAGGATAGTACAAGTTTTGTTGGCTATTGCCATTTGCTATATTGATATTAAGGGTGTTGCAGCTTGCAGCATCTTGAGACGTTGAGACTGAGGAATCCGGGAGCGAGTCTTTATGCGGTTCTTTGGTTGTTCCATGCTTTTCTGATCCGTGCCCTGCTCAACAACTGTGAACAGGGAACACAAACGGGTTTGAGCATATGGGCGACAGAGAAGCCGAGCTGCGTCGTTTCTCCTGCTCTTGAAATGCACGGGACGTTATAGCAAAAGCTTTTGTGTATCCGTTAACTGAAATTTCGGAGCGAACTTGGCGAAGCTGCGAATCATTCTTGGATTCGCTTTCCACCCGGATATTTCATCCTGTTCCTTGTCTACAAGTGACTTGTCTATCTTAAAGGTACGTTTTTTCTCAGACTTTTCAAGTGAAAAGGGTAATCATCCTAGTTTTCTTCAACATCCCATTGCACCACAAGTTGGCAAAAAACCACAACATTGACTAACCCAAATCAACTCTGTCTGTCAGTCAGTCAGTAGTCAAAAGCATCACTTCACGCTCCTGTACCAAGTTACCCCAAAAGGGATTTCTCAGTGTACTTTTCGCATTTCGCACTCCAAGTCCTCCAGAATATACTCAAAACATTGGCACCAAGTTTCTTTTCCTATTCCCAAGTGAAAAACATACAATTTTTGGTGTGATTTGTGACATTACAATTTTGCCATTTCCACCTGTCATAACGAGCTGTTGGATGAGCCTCCAGCCTCAAGTTGCACCTTGAGCCCAGTAGGTAACTTTTTTGCAACCTTTTTCATACGATTTTTTTTACAAAAACAAACTGTGCGTTTCATTCACACCAGACGCCCCAGACGCTATAATTCACATTACGACTTGATTTATTAGGCTTAAGCAAAAAACTGAATTAATTTAAGATTAGTTTTCCGATAAAAAAAATTTGTAGCGTACGGAGATTCCTGGTGATAACACAATGTATACGTGACTTTATACCAGTTTATCACTAAAAGGCTGATCCTTAGATTGTATAACTAATACAAAAGCATAAAGTCAAGGAAAAGGTATTTAATAATAGAAGTCCAGAGAAAGTGTTTTACACCAACTTTCCTCTGCACTTGGAATGACAATTACTTCATTATTGGTCAAACCACAACGACTCCAATTCACGTGATCAGTTTCAACTGGTTGGTGAAACTACTGAAACATCACTTGGAGTACATGGAATCCTCCAGTGGTCTCTTCAGAAAGTTTTCTTTGCAACAACTGCCACTTGCTACTCGTAAAAGTAATCTTTTTCTCAACAATTCGTTCTTTATGCTCTTTCTTAGGATATAAAAGACTTGATTGAAATGCAGTCCGTGTGCCGTTAACGTACCAAGATTTTACGATCACTCTAACCTTTTTAAGAACAATTAATTTGCCATCGGCTCTTTATCTCTTTGAACTATTGCATAAACATGTGAAAGCAGGAAGAGAGAGGATTTCATTCATTCATTCTACACACACTGGAAGATAACAAAGTTACGACATTCATCTCGAGAAAACAACTTTCCTTGAGGGTCGTGTTGGCCAAACCACTAAAGCCAATTTCAACTGTAGATGCCAAACCAGGGAAAGTCTTAGTGAGATGTGAGAGTAACAACCTCACCTCTAATCAATTCCAGGAATAAGGACTATTACTACATGGTTACCTGG
>JABASF010001240.1:0-24584 GCA_019776145.1 Harlomillsia oculata | reverse complement strand
ACAGCTCCGACGAGTGATGCTGAGAACATCAATGCGGTCATTTACAGTCGACATGTCAAGGAACCGGGTCGCACTTGGGCTCAACAGCTGAAGGACCATTTGAATCGTTTGAGTGAGTATTTATTTTTTCCGTGACCTATCGTGACTCGTAATCGTAGTCTTTTTTCATTTATTGTAATTTTAATTTCACTGTTAATTAATTAATTACAGACACGGATCAAGAGAAAGCAGCGGATTGCACTTACCAAAACGGACTCAAGTCAAGTGACAGCACAATTTGTAAAGTGAGCATGAAGTTAGTGCCCGCTTGCAGCTCCGGGAATTCCTACGGGTACCAACAAACCGGTGGGCCTTGTGTACTCGTCCAGGTCAATTCGGTAAGGTCACATACGACCATTAAAAATCCCGGGTATGACGGATATGAGTGATAATTTGATACTTGACGTTGTGGTCTCAGGTTGAAGGATGGGAACCGGAAGGATTCGGAATAATCACATCTCCAAACAGAACTAAGGTTTATTCCCGGGCACTTTTGGACTCTGACCTTGTGACCCAAACTTCCCATGGGATGCCAAAGGATCTCGTCGAGTTCATCAAGGAGCGTGTATTAGGATTCGAGTCGACAAATGCGGAGATGGAACTGACCCGGTTCCTCGGTTCTTTATGGATCACTTGTTCCGCAGCGAGACATGAAGACAGGGAAATCGGGACTATTATGTACTCGCCCATGCCGGGTATTCCAAGCTACCATTTCCCGTATTTGGGTCAACCGGACTACATTCACCCTTTTGTAATGCTTTGGCTCCGGAACCCGAAACCGGGTCAGTTTTTCCTCCTTTCCTGTCGTCCCTGGGCTAAAAATGTTTACGTCAACTACGAATCTGGAGAAGGAATCGGGTTTTTTGGGATTCAAGTCAATTAGGACTTTATAAAAGCCAAAATGTACTTAATTTATTTTTACTTTTTTCAAAAATACAACCTTTGACCCCTATGCTTTTCGTTGACCTCTTTATGTTACTGTACCTGTGCCGTGATCTTTACACACATTATCTGTGGAAAAAGTCTCAATTTTGTACGAATCTCTTAAATAAGCACTCACATTTTGCACAATAATTAAAATACAACTAAAATACAATTAAAAATACTATAAATGAGAGCTTAAAATCCTAGCTCACGTGATTAACTGAAAAATAATTCCTAGTGTCAAGTGTCAAACTGTAATGTCAAATGTCATAGTGTAACAATGTCAAAAATGTCAATGTCATATGTCATTGCCAATATTGTCAACTCATCAAAATAGTACTAGACATTATTATTTTATTATCGTTTTTCATTTAATTACTAGTCATAAGTCTCAAGTATTGTTGAAAGTCAAAATTTTAATTCATTTTTTAGAACAAAATGATTTTTTTGTAGTTTGATACTTTCTTTTTTGTCATTTTGTACAAGTAAACGAGATTTCCTAGCTCACGTGATTAACTGAAAAATAATTCCTAGTGTCAAGTGTCAAACTGTAATGTCAAATGTCATAGTGTAACAATGTCAAAAATGTCAATGTCATGTCGTTGCCAATATTGTCAACTCATCAAAATAGTACTAGACATTATTATTTTATTATCATTTTTCAATTACTAGTCATAAGTCTCAAGTATTGTTCAAAGTCAAAATTTTAATTCATTTTTTAGAACAAAATGATTTTTTTGTAGTTTGATACTTTCTTTTTTGTCATTTTGTACAAGTAAACGAGATTTTAGATGAAATAAAAATGTGTACTGTATTAGAAATTGATTCTGATGTTTAAAAAAAGTTTTCATATTTTTAAAAGTGGATTTTGAAACATTGTTTTTCATAATGAACTGGGTTTTTCAATTTTTTAAATCATAAAACAGATTATTCCTATGATAAAGGAAAAGGCCATTTGGCCACCTAATGGCCACAAAGCGCACCAAAGGGACTTTCTCCACACAAATGGACTGAGCTCGGAAGAAACCACACTCCCCTGTGGACGTGCTCTTCAGTTTTTTAAAAAAATAGTTGTAGTTTTTTTTTTAAAATCAAAAATATTAACGCTACTTTAATTCTCCGTAATTTTCTGTACAGGAATCATACAACGTGTGCATTTTTAAATGAATTTGTGAACTGAATTTTTAAAGTTTTAAAGTCAAAGTGAAAAGTCAGCTTGCTTACTTCCTTTTACTACGTATATGACTTCCTAACAAGTGTTTCCTTGATATTTTTGATATTTTACTTTTTTTGAGGGTTTTTGAAACCGTCCATTTTTTCAAAAATGGGAGTAAGAACGACGGAGATTAAACCAAAACAAAGTAACAGTGACGGAATTGATCAAATTACGAGAAAGACAACGGGAATTGGCCGCGGAACCCTTTCAGGAGAAAGTCCCGATTGTGCCTAGAGTTAAAAACGTTCAAAAAATGAGGAATCATGCCAAAATACAAAATCGGGCAGGTTTGACTCAACAAAGGGCAAAAGTCACCAGGTCAAGTGCGGCTGTTCAAGAACTTCCTCTTAATTTGAGCTTGAAAGAACTTTCGTTCAGTAGCAAACCGATTCGGAGAAATGTCAAGGACAAAAAGGTCAGCATCATTTCGAAATTAAAATAATGTCTCATTTTTTGAAATATATGTAATTCCAATCAAAATTGACTTTGTGAATTTATTTATTTGTGTGAATTTGTTACAGAAGTACAAGGGAAAGCGAAATGGACCATTGAGATCCTCCATTCGATTGATGGTCCAGCAACAACAACAACGTAAAAGGGAACTGCAATTAGAAATGAAAAGAAAAGGTATGTTTTTTTAAAACTTTAATGAAATGAAAGCCATTTGAATTGATTTTAGGGATTTCAGTCATTTCAGATAGTAATTTTGGTTATTAGAATTAAAAGTTTTCTTTTGAGAGAAACACGAAACACCTGTTGAGCCGGAGAAAATCATCTAATTCTCTTTTGTTGTAAATTTTTAGCGAAACCACGGTTTGAACCGTACGATGAGGACTGTCGAATTGGTTAATAGTGCAGACATTTTCACTGGTGACGCTATGACCAAGATTTTGTATTTGGGTGCACTTGGGATTTTTCCGAAAAATGAAGCGGGTATTTGTTATTTTTGTTTCGGCTGCAACAACGTGACAAATAGAGAATATAATTTTAAAACTTAAGTAAATGGTTTTGTATAGACGTAGCAGCGATGCGATCCCGGGTTCAGACTTATGAGGCCAGTATGAAACTGGCGATGAAACCAGTTAAAAGAAAAATGGCAGCCAAAACCTCATTGACAATTGCAAAACGAGTTGCTGCTATTCCATCGGTGATGAACCAGACGACTCTTTCCAAGGCACTTGTTCGGAAGAAGGCTCTTGAACCATCGTCCCGGTTCATGTCTCAAGGTCAAAGTCAAGTGTCCCAGGAATATCCGTTGACAAACACACGTGAGGGTTGGAAAGCTGTGGCACGTAACCGAACACAACCCACGCACATGGAGAGATTCAACGATACAATCATTTCGGCGGCTACTATTGCAGCTACATCTTCACAAGTGCTGTGTCCTCCAGTCATGACACCGAGGTCAGTCCCAACAACTCCGGAAGAGTCACCATCGTCATCCAGACGAAAAGCTGCAACTCCAAAGAAGCGGGTATCCCGATTATGCAAACCGGAAGAAACTACACTTCCAAATCCAATCGTGGACACAATCGACCTCATTTCTTCAGATGATGAGGAAAGCAATTCTTCAATGTTGATCCCGGAAGCATGTCTCCAGGAAGATCAAGGACGCTGCATTGTCCCAAGGAGCCCTTCGTTCCATAGATTCATCAATGAAGTCAACGGAGGAGGTCGCAAACCATTTGGTGCACATAATGTTGAGGATCCCGATACGCAGTTTTCTCCTTCACGGAATATAATGACGCAGGATATCAGCACGGGTAGTCAAATCGATTCACAGAGACTTGAAGGTATTTTTTCAAAATGAATTAATTTAAATAAACGTCAAACTATGTACCCTTCCAGAATTTTTACCAACTTTATCTTTTCAGAAATTAAGGCACATCTCGCCCTACTGCAAACTACAGTTAAACTTGCAAACGTCGAATGAAAGTTCCGGACACCGCCTTTACAAAGGTCAAAGGTTTTCTGAACCAGAAAAACTCAAAAACACAGTTATTTTGACTTTTGCTAATAAATTGCTAAGTGCTGAACGACAATATTCTATGCATGCCAACTATGATGATGAACTTTTAAATGCTAATTTATGAAATATGGTAGTGAGTAATGTTAAATGTATTTAATTTATAATTGTTGTCGCAATTTGTACAATGCTATAATTGTTGAGAGTCCACTGCCTTATTCAACTTTTAAAACCGGACAATTTGTAAGCAAAAATGGTCAGGGGTAAATGTTTTTTAATTCAAGAGCAATTGTCTCAAAAAAATGAAAGACTAAGCAACATGTTGGAAAGAGTTGAGATTAATTTAAACCGAAATGAATTTCCAATGTTTAAATTTAATTAATTTTATTGTTATTACTATTACGTAAACACAAAATTCTGCTATTTTGAAAAATAAACTAACCATAAAAATGAAAGTTTTGGCCAATCTTTCAGTTTTTTAATTTTTAAAACCCGACTGAAAAGTACGAACGATTTCCTTTAGCATAGCAACATATTGGATATCGGGTAGTTTTTTTTTAACTTTATAGGAATATTTTGACAAGCTGATATAAACTTTGTATTCGGAACGATTCAATTCTTTCAAAAATTCAATAGTGCTTTTTAAGAAATTCCTTGTGCAAATTATAATTTTGGTAATGTCACTTTGTGCGTGTGCAGTTTGTGGGCTGGAGTACATGAATTATGACGTTTTGGAATACGAGTCGGAGTATTTTTGCTCATACTGCGTTTTTGAATGGGCAAAACGGAATGAGAACCTGTGAGTTCAAATTGTAAATGTCTAACAAAGGTCAAAAGGTCATTTTTTAATTTGGATTGAACTTAAGTTTCCATTTCTTTGGGGTTTGCAGATTTTCATTGACGCCTCCATCCAAAATGGAATCTTTGACCGCTACAGACCACATTCCATCGAACGGGAATGACTCTCACACGGAAGACTACGACGAATCCCGCGACAGGTAGTTGTATAGAATTTTAAATGGTTTTGCGGTCAAAAGTGGTGACCAATACTTGACCTTTGATTCTTGACATTCTTGAATCGGCTTAGTTCCATTTGGGAGCTCCTCAAGAAATACATGTTTCCACTTCCGTCTCCAAAACTATTAGCACAGCCCAAACCGGAATCCCCGAAACCAGTTTCTGCATCCGTATCAAAAGCAATAAGTGACCAATGCGCCGAGCCATGCTTGATTGACCTGTTACCGTCACCGCCAGAGGTTTGGACATGGTTCAAAAACAACAGCAATGACACGATTACTGACCTACAATCTGAATTGGCTCATGTCAAAGGCCTCTTGGATTTGAAATCATACTACCTGGAGGTTTCGACCACTAGGTTGGAACTTAGTGATAGGGCTATGAATAATTATTGCAACGGTTACGAAACACTCAAGAAACGATTGCAGCAACTGCAAGCCGAAAAGACCACAAAGGAAGTTGGGACTCAATGTAACTTTTCGGATGCTGATGACATTGTGACTCCGAGTGACCCATCGTCCTCAGAAGAGCCAGAGCATGCGGGATCCTCCCAATGAACAAATTAATGTGATCATCAAGGGGATTTGATGCTTGAAGCTGCCCGTTGTCTCAAATTATCAGAAAGCAATCCATCAGGATCATTTTCATTTCATTTCATTTTGAAAATAAATTCTTCGTCATTCTGAATTTTAAACGACATAATTTCTATAGAGATTTTTTCATTTGCATTGATACGTTTAGAAATATTAGAATAAGCAGAATTTCATGATTTTTCTGGTAAAAATTGTAACCTTGTCGAATCAAAATCTGAGGAAGTTGACCTTTTGACATTACGATTGGGACTAGGCCAGTACAAAATGGTTTTTTGTTGTTCCGTTTGTCAAGAACGGCTGGAGAATCCACCGGATGTGGACGAAAAGAAACGGGCAGTTTGTGCTACACGGTGTGGACATGTCTTTCATTTTGGATGTATCAACAGGTGGTGGCACTACAAAAATGCCGGGTAAGATCTTTTGACAATTTGACATCCGTCCTGGTAATATTTTGGTATCTGACTGATGACAGTAACGAACTAAAGTTAAACATTTTGTGCTTCTTTCAGTGTAAATCCTCTTCTCGCATCTTGCCCCGTATGCCGAAAGATGCTCTCAAACTTGACTGTCTTCGAACTCTTCCCGTCTACTCGTGAAATTAGTGTTGTCGACATTTCGAACTCTGCGACTCCGTCTCGAATACCGCCTGAAGTGCAAAGCGAGTTGCAGGAATTGAAAAAACAATTGGCGGATGAAATTCATATTCGAAAGGCGACGGAGCAGAAGCTCAAGAATGCGGAAAGGTAACCAGAAATGCAATCAGTTTTCATAAACTGTCAACATGCGACCTCAGGGTGACCTTTGACCTCATTGACATAATGCATTCTGATGTTTCATAGAGCATTGCGACGAGTCACTAATGAAAAGAACGCTTTGAAAGCAAAATCTGGTGGATTCCCATCCTAAATGGTCAGATAGTCGGACTAATTGGCTAAATAGGAAAATTCTTAATTACAATGGAATAATAATTAATTTAATCTAATCTGAGAGACCATTTAACTGTAGTCTTAATGCGATGAGTAATAAAAATGAAGCTGTGTACATTTGAAATTGAGTCACAATGTATGCAAGTCTCTATTGTCCATGGACGTATGAAGGACAGGGTTACGAATTTCTCAACCGTCATTGTTGTTCCACGTGACCAAATCATTTGTCACGTTAAAAAAAAGTTAAAAAGTTATGAAAGCGTAATTGGCAGCAGGAAATAGCGAGTAAAAAGTGATGACGATGACGAACATGTCTTTTTGTGAGTATTTCCTCGGTAAAACGAACAAAAAAAGTATTGGTCATGCGTCGCTTGTTTCGGTCATGGTCATCATTCTGGACAGTGGCAAAATCGTAGAACAGGCGGGATTTTGAGACTCTTGACTTGACAGCGACAACAAACTGCAACAACATGCAACATGAAGAAGGAAAAGTGTCAAGTATCACGCAACTTGGCAATTAGTATTAATTAATGTTTTCGAGACATAAGAGCCGTCTCATTTGCAATGGAGATGTGACAAATCCGTTCCAGAAAGTCGTTTTTTTCAACAATGACCATTTCCATTCTTTGTGACCTCTCACGGATGCTCACAGGTCGTTAATCATATGCAAACGGGGTTTTTTTACGATCCCAACTCTGTCGTTTATTGTTACGGTGCTTTGTTTTAAAAAACGATGTAACGACATATTTGAGTACAACATAAAATGTGAGTGGATAATCCGCACGTCACAGGCAGGGCAGTTATGAAACGTAATAAAGTGTTTCGCTGCTGTGTCGACAATGTCGACAAAGACTGGTACCTGCGCCATGTCAAAGTAATTGTCACTAAGTCACCATCCCAAGCGTCTGCTTCTGTTTCATCGTTCTACACGTAACGATATAAATGTACGTGATCAACAATACCGGACCATTGTGCCTCGTCATCGTCACTTTTTGATTGTTGTCTGCAAGCCCATTGTCATTGTCATTTAGTGGAGGTGACATTCAGGAGGCACGCACGACAACGACACAACTGCGCTAATTTGTCGTAATGGAAAGTAAATTAGGTTCTTCTCCATTCGTCCAATTGCAGGCAGTGGAAGAAGTGCGACTGAAGGTCACACACGCAATGCAAATTACCCGTATTTAATCTCCAGGCTTGAGGCGGGTATTATTCTTGTCACCTTGTTATTGACGAGTAGACTGAGAGAAGAAGAGAGCATCGAAACTTGCCAAGGTCACGTTCACCTCAATCAATCTGTGTTACTTGTGGATTCTCCAGCACGAAAAAAAAATCTGTTTCTTTTTTTATGCTCACGTTTCGTAACAGCGATTTTCTACCTGAAAGTGTGCATTTGTACACATTGTAATGGGAATGCAAAAAAGCCAAAATTAATTCCAGGCATAGCAGGTGCTGGAAAGGCGAAAATGTTCCAGAATTTCCCCAAAAATTTGCACATGCACACACACATTCTCACACATGTACAAAAACGGAATCTGGAAATATCCGGATTTCATGTAAAAAAAAGTATCCTTATATGCTATGCGGATATATAAGAGGTCAGCGTCCCGTCTTTGACTGTCGACAAAGTCGCAAAAGGAAAGTCCAAGTGGTTGGAAAATTGATCAATAAAATACAAAATGGGCAATCTAAGACAATAGGAAAACGACTCGAAACGACACTCTTTAACATTGCTGACGTCAAACCTTGCAAATTACCCCAATAGGAATTGATCACAATGACAAAATTGAGGAGGCTTAATTCCATCTACGTTTGAACAGTCACGCTCAGGAAAACCAATTCTTATATCTTTTATTAGTCCCCCGAATGACTTCTGCCCGGGTATTACGTACATAGGTCATAAGGGTGAAATTAAGCCTAGTAATTAAGCTTCAACATACGGACAATTTACGGCTTAATATACCCTTTATTCCCATGTCCCGTACACGCGCTAATAAAACTTGATAACGTTGTATCCCTTTTTTATATCATGTCTTGAATGTCCTTATAATGCAATCTGTGTGACGTCCAAACCAGAGATGAGATGCACAAACATCGTTTCATCACGTGTTTTATCATTCCATCTCTTTTCTGCACATTTTGATACTCACTATGTGTATTACACACATTTTGTAACAGTTTTTTTTTTCTTGGACATGCCAAATTGCCAAGAAGGTTTTGGAAGTAGTCTTTTTTCCCAGGAGCAAAAATGGGATTCTGGACAGACGCAAAAACGAAACCCTGGAACCAGAAGGTGACTGTTGTAATAGAGAAGTGTATAATATTGAAGTAGTATGGAAATGTGCAGACATTGCTTTGACTTTGTTATTAGCTTTTGAAGGAATGACATTAGCATACAAGTTGTTGTACATATTGAATCATTCTCTATCGTTTGCTCCTCTCGTGTGACGATTTATATGTACTCAACAGTGTATTCAGCAATGTTCGTGTTCTATAGTGCTTTTGTATACTTTGCAAGCACATAGGGATTTTGTGATGTTTTGTTGGGATGCTGGGATGCTGTGGGATGCTGCTCGTGTGCTCATCTCATCCTCAATCCTCGAAAATCCTCTTCATTTCGAGACAAACCAAAGTCTAGTAGCACACAAAGTCAGAGTGTGATAAGTTCACAAGAGATTGAGAATCAGTCTCACTGTGCTCCTGCACGCGTTCGCTCGTGGTTTTCATTTTCTCGACACTTCTCTTTGTGACGTGCTCTAATTGCCATTACCTTTTGTGTCTATATGGTCTTTTGCTGGGCCACTAACTACAAAATTAACTAACGTCATCGTCATAGTCATAAACATCACGTCCTTCGTTTCAATCAGGCAGTCCTCTTGTGGGCCACTATTTTTGGCTATTTAAGCAGTTGAGAGAGGGCCATTCTGAGAAATCCGGGCTTCTGTGCGTTTCATCGGGGGGAATTTGATATTTAGTCAAGTACGGATTGTTTGATTGTTGACAAGGATTTTATTGTTGGGGACGACGATACGAGAAGACTGAAAGACTGATAATTTTTGTGATAATTGTTGCACTTTGTGCCTATAGATAAGACAAGTGATAAGGTACTTGAGGCTAAGAGTGCCTTCAAAATTGGACCATTTTTGAATTATGTACTTTTAGCATTATTGTTCAATGTATGAGAGAATGCTCTTGGAATATGGTCGGCGGTGATAGAGCGAGGAGTGGACGAAGCAGCAGTGGCAGTGCCCGGTTGCTCTTGTTGAAACAAAAACCGAAAAATACCCGTCGTTCAGAAGGACATTACACACGTACTTTTTCACGGCAACCTGTCCAATTGGACAGACCTCATAGTGACCCCGGGAACTGGCCAGATTGGCATTGTGAAGACTGTTGTAGTGACGAATCTGGAGAGTGTGACGGGAATAACTCAGTTGCATTAGTGCATGTTGACAATTTTTAAGTATTATATAACGTTTGTTTTGTGTAGTTTATATATTTTTGAGCTGGAACTCTCTCATCTCATTGTGCAAGTGGTATGGTATCGATTTTAGTGACAGAAGTACTGTTTGGTGACGACAACGACGACGACGACAACACGATTAGTCGCAGTGTTTGCTAGCGACTAAAAAGGAATTGATCTGTGCTCTGTTATCCACAAAAATTTTATCTGAAACCTTTAAACTCCAAAGAAAACGCTTATCAAAATTTCCTTTTGGGCCTTTCCAAAGACGCATCCAACAGAAGACGCGACAGACAAGATAAAAACTCCAATGAGCAGAAGATGCCATGGTTTTAATGTTTAATGTCATCGAGTTCAAAATATAAAATCCAGTTTTATCCAGTTCATCCTCTCTTTTTCCAAGACTTGTTTCATCTTTTCCAAGCTAAAAACTCAGTCCGTTCAACTTGATAAACCAAATCACAAAACTCGTCACATCATCTGAGTGTACGTGTGTTTGCCTTTTTGGAAACAAAAAGTGACGTGACGAACAAGAAGACGTGTCTTTCAAAAAATAACTATTTCCCCAACTAAATACACATAGACGATTTGTGATAAAATCCAAAGCACGCATCCTTTTAAAAAAAATCCAAAAAAGACTATCCTTCCAATCATACAACAGGTTAGGTTAATGTGACCTCAAAAAATTCAACATTGTACACATTTCCTCGAAAGAAAAGTGAATGGGAATGCGAAAATTGATAATCATATCAGCAAAAGTTGATTGAACCACTGTCGATTCGAGATTAACTTCTTTTGTCGTCTACGATATAACTGCGCATGCTTAATTAAACTGGTTGTAAACTCATATCAAAATCACATCCCAACAATGATGGAGGACTACCGCGTCGGTTATCTGCTTGCAAGTATGTCGCAATACAGTAAGCTTATCACATGACCTACTTTTTCTTCATTAATGTGTATTATACTTTCGTCAATTCTCTTGTTGTCGCTCTTCTTCTTGTCGCATTTTCATGTCGAATGGAAAAGTACAAAACACATTTTCAATTCCGGTGCACACTTGCGACAATCAATGCGACGACGGACAGATTTCATTCCTTCATGCATTTGGCCCTCCATTTCATATGCATTTTGTCTCATCTTGACCCATACGAATCCCAACCCCATGTGTCGACATGTGGCTATCGACACGTACACTATTGTCACTCTGTTGACTTTGTCGCAGTAGCCATTATCGACATGAGCAAACATGTCGACATGTTTATTTGCAAATGTCGCACCAAATTACAGTTGCCAAAATGCAGAGAGCTGTAGTATTACAAAAGGCTTTAATAGATTCCGACAATGTCTCACCTTGCCTCGCAGTCGCAAATGCCCTTGGCCATGAATTTTTTTTCTTCGTTGTAATACTCAAATGGAATTTTTTTTTGCCTATACGCAAAACGCAAGTAAGAAATTTATTTTCATTCAGTAGCATGTGAAAAGTGAAACTATGAATAGAATGCTAAGTTTGAAACCCTTTTAAAAAAAAACTACTTTCAAAAGATGACAATTTAAAAGGTTCCATTGACTTTTGACTTTTGGTGTTGACATTTACGATTAAAACATGTTGTTTAGTGTTTTTTATGCCCTGGAATTATCCAGTGGAATCTGGACGGAATAAATTATAGTGATGTTAAGAGGAAATGCTCCAAATGAATGACCTGAGTGACCTCATCGGTTTTTAGGTCACTTTTTTCATTTCATTCAGTACATTTATCGTGAATATATTTTATCAAATTTTTGCAAAACAAAGTATAACCGAAAGTATAAGTTGAAAGGATTGTAAAAATATAAAAATATTATAATTTACGTTTATACAGATTTTTTAATTGCGTTGTGGATCAAAATGGTTCAACCCAAATTATTAATTATTATTAAGTAATTAAGTATGATGCAATGCAATGGATTAAAAATTAAAAGGTTTAAGAGAGATTTAATCATTTAATGCAATGAAATGACGACGTGGAGAAGAAAAGTCGCATTTTGTAGGCAAGTTTTTCCAAGGAGAGCGCACGCAGACGAACTTTCTCATTTATTAGGTTATAAAAAGAACGAATCACATGTTCTTGTGAATTTATTTTTTACTAGGTCACCAAAGGTCACGAATTTGTGCAATGCATTTGTAACGTTTTCTAGTCATTTTGAAATACGTTGTGACCTTTTTGTTTTCATTAGATAATTTTTTGATTCTGTGATTTTTTGTCCAAAACCAAAGAAATCCTTTTAAATCGTGTGCTCAAATTGTATTTTTTTTGTGGGACGGAAAAAAAACTATTTTGGAAATAAAATAAGATTTAAAAAATGACGACGCTGGACGTGGTTGTTTCTCGGTGCTATTTTTAAACACAATGACCTCACGCGTTTGACCTCAAGATTGCGGGTTCTAAGGGATTTAGGTTTGCAAGGGCACGGTGTAAGTGGAAAAAATGTGTTTCGAAGGATTTTGGGATACGAGTTGATTACAATGAGATATACATTTTGATTGGGATTTGATTGAGTAATTGATTTGTGTTGTATGTACGATTAGGGAGTATGTCGTCTTCGGAAGTGAGGATGACACCACGACCTGCAAAAACACCGGCATGGTCCGTCCCGCCCGTGACGGCGTCCCCGATGGATGACCCATCGTCTTGTAGTGACAATGCATCTGACAACTCTGACAAAATCGAGAGTATTTGTCAATCTCAACAACAGAAACAAAACCGAAAACGGAAAATCATTGGGTGTAACGGAGGACCCTCGTTTATACATTCTGGACCAAGTGGCAATGGAGGAGAAGGTCATCACAAAGATCAATCCGAGCCACGTACCACACAAGGTTCGTCACATTCTTATTTGTAGATCAAGGTCTTCTATTATTATACAATTTTATTTCGGATAATCAACTGATTATTGAGGTAATAATAAACATGTTGATGCAAAATTGTATTTTACATATACAGGAAGCTTTTGGGCTGATGCCGACAGTCTCGCTGCAGATTTCGATGGATCCTTGTCGGGTTTAGGGGCTGACTTGTCCACCAACTCTTATGACATGTCCGAAGCTCTTTTAGCCCTTCCATCTTTGTATCAGCATCATCGCAACACGAACAACAATACTTCTTCCTCACCTCAAGCCACGTCTATGGTGTAAGTACATATCCAAATTTAAAAAAAAACTGCATTTTTATACAGTGTATAAGTGTATTAGATGATTCTCTGTAGACAAAGTGTCATGATCATGTCATGTCAGGGTTTTTGGACGATGGACAAACGAGAAACGACTGCGTTGACTACTTTGTATTTCAATGATAAGATTACAAATCCCTTCAGTCGCCAAGTTCATTCAACTGTGCTCTGGAAAAGAAATCTGGAGATGAAGAAAGAGGAGAGAGGATGAAAAAGCCATATAATGCACTACTGGAGGAAAATAACTCCATGACCGTGCTGTTTATGTGATATATGAGCTGCGTTGTGTGTCGATGTCGAATGTATCCAAAACCCACGTCATCACAAGGTTTGAGACTTGCGTCGTATCCTACTTTGAGACGAAGATGAAGACGTTGTTGGACCAAATAATGTGTACTCTTTGGATTTTGATAAAAGGCTTATGTGTCTGTGTCGATTTTCAATCCATCTTATCATAACAGTTTTCATTCCTCAAGGCAAAATCCATGTAGAGAAAGTTTGTTGTTTCAAAACGAATGACAAAATGACGTCAGCGCAAGCACAGTCAGCAGCATGAAACTTGACTCTCTTTCTAAACAAAAATGAATGATTTTTCCTGGAAATGTGAAACTTGAAAATTAATGCATTTTTCTATCCCTTTTTATGAAAAAATGTTGTTTTTGTTTTTATAGTGGCGGATTTCTCAAAGAGGCAGGCCTCACTCCTCTAGCCGCTGCCCATTTACACGGCGGGTCATCCGTGTCACTTCCTGGAGATTTTCATTTTGAACCGCATCCTTCATCCTCGTCTTCATGTCAGCAAGGGTCAGCTGGAGGAACACCGTCACATCATTCAGTCCAGGACCCTATGAATATTGATTGCGAACGACGGTAATTTTTACTAATCTGCGAATCCACAAGGTGTCCGAAATTGTTTTTAAAAATGTACTAGACTTTTCTAATTATTTTTTGAATGCAGATTTCAATATGTGCTAGCTGCTGCAACTTCCATTGCAACGAAAATGAACGAAGAGACTTTGACCTACTTGAACCAAGGTCAACCATATGAAATCAAGTTGAAAAAGTTGGGCGAGCTGATGACCTACCGAGGAGTTGTTTTTCGGTCTGTTGTCCGTCTTTGTTTCCACGATCGGCGTCTCCAGTTTTCCGAAAGGGAACAAATTGCTCTTTGGGAAGATGCACATCCGAGCGATCGAATTCTTCAGGTTGAAAAAATTGCATTTTTGCTAACATGTAAAATGTCAGGTATAATTTTAAACTTCTCATTTTGGGATTCCATAGATTGATTTACCGTTGTCTTATGGAGTGACTATGCTCCCGAACCAAAATGATCTTCCGACCAATGTTTTGTCATTCCTGTGGGAGCCATTGAAAGAAGTTGGCTTGTACATTAAAGTAAGAATTCAATTAATTTAGGATCGGAGTTCTTTAAGGAAAAAATTAAGTGAATTGTTGATTTATTTTTCAGATAAATTGCATCAGTACAGAATTCACACCAAAGAAACATGGAGGAGAGAAGGGAGTTCCGTTTCGAATGATGATTGAAACGTATTCGCATCCCGATAATATTCGTCTTCATGCTGGGGCGTGTCAAGTCAAAGTCTTCAAGTTGAAAGGTGCTGATCGAAAACACAAACAGGACCGTGAAAAGATCCTCAAAAAAACTCCAGGAGAGCAGGCCAAGTTGCAACCAAGCTATGAATGCACTGTCCTTTCAGATGTAATTTTTGGATACCTTTTTCGAATATTTATGGCAAAAATGAAGTTTTGAGGTCTTGGATCTGGGATTTACTGTTTTGATTTATGAATTTTAGATTTCATTGGAATCCATGGACGCCTCACCACCGCCAATTCACAATCAGAGCAGTGGACATCATCATCTGTCATCTGCATACTCGACTGATCACCCCAATGCAGATTCGCCAGAGAACCACGCTTCCAGTCCTGGAAGCGTGACGAACGTGTGTGGGAATGGGAACAACGGTGGGAACGGGGGAAGTGGAACTACCACACCGAATAATTGTTTCTCTGCTCACTTTTCTCCGGAGTCAGTGCGACGTTGGCTCATTCGAAACAGGTACATTTCGAGACATTATTCAAGATAGACCGTGGTCACCAATGGTTGTGACCTTTTTGACACGTTTTCGACAGATTCGCATCGACCAAAACCCTGTGGGATTTCAGTGGATTGGATCTATTGCGTTTGAGCAAGGAAGAGCTGATTGAAATGTGTGGATTGGCGGAAGGGATTCGTCTCTACAATGCACTTCACTACAAAATTACATTCTTCGTCACTCTGGCTAATGTTCAGGTAATGACAATATGACGTGACGATGTGACATTGTGATACTGGGTACTGAGTAATTATTTCTAATTTGACTCTTTGTCACCCCACAGTACGATGGAAAGAAAGACTCAGGAGGTGACGTGATTTACCACCCGCTGTGTTTGTCATGTCCATCAATCAGTGAATTGAGTGCTGTCCTCAACTCTTGTTTCCATAGTCAATTCGGTGCGGACAATGTGTCAGTGGAACGACTTCTCCTAACTGTCCAGTCCCCGGGATCGACTGGGAGGATCCGGGTTCTCCTCACGGAACAACTGTTGTCAACTCTGAGGGATCAAACGGCTTTTCGTGCCGTGAAGAACGGACCGGAAGTGTTTCTTGAAATTGTTGAATAAGGTCGAATGAATCCATGAAAAATTAATGTTTCAAAATTTTAAATGTTCAAACTTCAAAACGCTAATTTTATTTCCTTTGAAATCCATATTTTCAAATTCATGAGGAGTGGTTTTACATCAATTTCCAATTCCATTGTAACAGTAACTTGTAAGAGTAAAACCCTCACCAACCCGTCGTGACCTTTGTTTTGTGATGGTCGTTGTCGTCGTTGTTGTCAAGAATTTTTTTCTGTCAATTTGATTTGTCACTTTATTGTTCTCTCAAATGTGACGATTCTAAAAACCATTGTTGATAGTTTTACATTAAATTAAAAAAAGGTTTTTTGAATTTTTGTTAGTGAGTCAAAACAAGTAGTGAAAAAAAACTCAGGACAATTTCAAACAAAAAACTTTATTGTTGTCTTCACTCTTCAGTAGTAATATACAATTTAGAGGAATGATGCTAATTACAGCTAAATTAACTAAGTGATTTTTTGCATGTTCAAAAAAATGTAACACAAGTACCTTTCAAACATCTATAATGTGAAATTTTCTGCGGTCCATTTGTATACAAAACAGTTAATGTCCAAACAAGAAAAATATTTCATAGATCTGAAACCAGTCTGCCAAAAAAATCTAATTTTATATCGAATAAATTCCTCATCCACTCGTGATTTTACAAACTAAAAAAAAGCTTTCACCTGGAAATAACAAACAAAAAGAACCAAAATTTCTAAAAACAATTCGTTACACACTATTCTATATTCATGCACCTAAAAATTAAAAATGTCTCCAACTGAGAAAAATGAAAACGATTAATCCGAATTTGTAACAGCAAACTGAATCCGTGTCACGCATAAATGTGCTTATAACATTAATTTGGAATATGAATCAAATACTATAAACACTGTTTTTTTTCGTAATTTTATGTGATACTCAAAAACAAAACGTAGCTCTATACAGAGGTTGAAATAAAATGTATGTGGTATTTTTAAAAAAATGTCTCCCTTGATTCCTCATCATCATTCAGTTATTAACCTAAAAATTAGGAACAAGAGATTTAAAAAAACATTACAGGTAGGCTTTGGAAGATTTGCAAATGTAAACTGTAGGGATTCAAAGTTGCAAAAATGCGAATACTTCTTGACGAATCGCTTCACCTTCGTCAACAACTCGCCAAGACCAAGGGTCACCGCTTATGTGCTCCTCGAGCATTTTAGCCGTGACCTTCATTGCTGTCGCACACGCAAATGACATTTTGCTCGTCATTTCCGTGCTTGCAGGTCCGTCATTGCTTTCAGTCCAGATCTTGCACACTGGACAAACCAACATTTCAATGTCAGTTTGTACCAGATTCGGCATACTCTCCCGGGCCAATCTGTACAATTCACTCATCATCTTCTCCTGGGTAAGACAAGGACACCGGCCATTCATCCCCACACAAAGACGTAAACGAAGACGTGTCACAGTGGGCGGGAGAATATCAATGATTTCGTCCGCTGTGGGCTCAGCCGGCCATGAATGGTGGTAACAACCCATAAATTCGAAATTAAACGACTTCAATTGATGGAGTTTTGTCAAAAATCCGGAGATATCTGACATTATCGCCTCATCGGTTGACTGAGCCCGCAAATTGAGATGTTTGAAAGGATACGTTGATCCAGTGACTTGGAATAGCTCAGAAACCAACTTTCTCACAAGGAGATTAATTGTTGCAAGTTTTGGTTGCTTCTCCAGAAACTTTCGCACGAAAGAATGGACTACTGCCTCCTCCGTCATGAGACTTGTGGTCAAGAATGTCAAATTAGGCATCTCAATGTCCTTCATGCGGTTCCACAAGTTCTTTTCAAAGTTGACTTGAGAGTAGTTGTTCAAATACAAGACCCGTACATTCTTGAGGAAGTTCTTGGAGAGAATGCAAACAGTGATTTCTTGCACAGTGTCCAACCTGAATGTGTCCAGTTTGCTCCATTCAAAAGTTGACAAGAGTTCCACGAACGGCTTTGGATCCGAATTCCCTCTGTCCCTCCGTCCTATAAATGACTGGCACAGCTCGTCTATAATCCGTTTTTGATCCGGGGGGTCAAACACGAGCTCAAAGTGTGTCAACTTGTTCCAAGTCACCTTCTTCAAATTCTTCAAATCGTCAAGGGCACTCCCAGTCAAAAGATTCACACTCATCTTGAGTCGAGTCAAATTGACAGCATGGGCCAACACATCCCGGAAAACATATAATGAGAAAAACTTCGTGTCAGATTGACTATATTCAGTGGAAATGACGATTAAATCATCCAATTCTCTCCAGATATACTGGAGATTTCGATAATCCTTTGCTTCCTTTAATAGTAAAAGTCTGGCATTAACCCAAACCCGCTTCATAGGATGAGTCATAATTTGATGGACATTCTCCTTCGTAATGACAACTCTTCGTTTAGACCAAAATTTCGTGTTATCAGTCACAGCTGCGCTAAACCATTTGTTGACCTGTTGAAGATTCAAACTACCCTCATAATCCACGTCCTCTGCGATTCTGTCCAGAATCTAATTTTAAAAAAAAACCAGTGACATTGTAAATTAATCCACCGTAACTATTAAATTATTACACATCAATTAATTTATTCTCGACTTACCACTCCGCCTTTAAAGATCAGCTTGTGATACTTGTCCAGATCCTTCTCGGTGTAATCTACACCTGCAGCTTCAACAACCTAATCAGAAAAACGTGAATTCAAAAGTTGTACAATTCTTATGGGGTTACCAGACGGGTTTCCATTAAAAGTTAATAATTAACTAATGACTAATGACACTAATAAAAATAAAAACAAACTGTTAGGTACCTCACTTGGACGTGATTCACTCATTTTTTTTTACTGTGTTTGCCGTGAACGCGTTGTTGGCGTTGCCTATAATTCAATTACGATAATGTGAACTAAAGTCCCAGGATGTTTTAATCACGACGATCAGGAATTATTTAGGTTGTTCTTCGACTGTAATTAATTATGATTACTGCGACTAGATTACGAACTGGGGCGTATAAATCTCAGTCACGCAGTACCACGTAAACTGCCTTAAACACTCGTACTCAATTGGCGCAGGTTTGAGCTACAAACCTGCCTTTTCCACGACTTTCACCTTACACAATGCCCAAATGACAAAATCAACCGAATTGTACGTGTACCGAACCCGAATTTTCGGTACAATTTTATATTATTTATATGAAATGTGACACTCGAAACAACGGGGTTTATATTTGATAACTTTGTTTATAACTCCTTTTATTCCGTACAAACAGAATTCATTAAAAATAAACTTCATAAACAATGACAATGACAATTGACAATCATATAAATGAATCATGAATGAATAAACTCCGGGACCGACCCTCTCATTGACAATGAAATCGAACCACACGCCGATTTTGATGCTCCTCGTAATGACGGAGAAACTCCTGTTCACGCGCTTCGTTAATTGTTTTCTTCATTTTAGTGATTATGGAATCATTGTCATCTTCGTCTTCACTTTGAATTTCCAGCCGCACGCTGCAGATCTCACAGTCCGAGATAAGTGTCACATCGTAGTCCTTCAGCTGAGGTAGTTTCATACGGGAGCGTCTTTCCAATTCTTCTGTTATCATTTCCGGGCTAAGACGCCGTCGGATCAAACCAGTACAAAGACGTAATGACAGACTAGTCACAGAGGACGGGAGGAAATCGATGACTGTGTCTACTGATGGACACGGGGGCCAGGAAAAGTGATACCCGTTAGAATTAGACTCACGAACACCGAAAATGAGTGTTTCCAGTTGAGTCAGTTGGGACAACCAACCGAAAGAAGTGATGGGTTGCTTTTCTTTCTTGATAAATTCCAATTGAAGATGTTTAAGAGGATAGGAAGCACTTGGATTCTTAACTTCGAACAACGCTTCTTCTAAACGGTTGACTTTAAGATTAAGTGACATGAGTTTCGGCTGATTGTCCAGGAAAGAACGCAAATCCCGACAAACGCTCGGCTCGGGAAAGCGGAAATCTAAACATGTTGCGAAATGTGTCAGATTCGGCATCACAAGGTCCTTCATGATTGACCACAAAGGAGACTCATTTAAGCGATTTAAGCCTGAAGAATTTAAACTCAAATCCATGTTTCGTACAGTCTTGAGGAAGTTGTTGGAGAGAATCGAGCAGCTAAATTCTTCAAGTGTATCCAGCTTAAATGTCTCGAGGTTACTCCATTGGAGCTTTGACAACTCCACGTATGAGTGACAACATTTCCGGAGTCATCACAGATGTTCTTATACCGTGGAAGCCCGCTCTATGTTTCCCTTGATCGTCCAAAGTCGAACGGGCCGTGATGTAGAAATGAGTCAGTTTGTTCCATAGGACATGCTCCAAATTCTTCAGATCTTCGATCTCGCTCCCACAAATAAAATCTCCACATACCTCCAGTCTTGTTAAATTCCCCGCATGAAATAATACATCCCGAAAAATGTATGACGAGAATATCATCGTGGCAATTGGAGAAGATGACCAATTAACCACATGCAAATCTTCCACCTCGTTCCAAACGAATCTGAGAGCTTCGAATCCTTCTCTTAAATCTTCTACGCCCAATAACTTAATTTTGACATTCTTCCAAACACGTTTCGGAGGATGACTCGCAATTTCCATTACATTGTTCTTGGTTATGACGATTCTTTGGTTTCCCCAGAATTTGTCATCCCAAATCACAACGTCGTCAAAAAGCTTACTAACCCGCCGAAGTGTCTGTGCATCTCCAAGATTAAACTTCTGCGAAATGTTGTCCCATATCTAGTAAGTACATTATAATATTATCAAATTACATTCCTCATTATTACAAACATTTTTATAAAATTATTAATTTATAATAATACATTCCACTTATTTATTTTGGACTTACCACTCCCTTATGAAAAATGATTCTGCGATTGTACTCCAGCTTGTCTTCAATGCATTTCACGTCTTCAACCTATCACAAAACAGCAACATTCAGTTTCAAAACAACAATTTAACTATAATTTATTGTGTAACGTAACACAAGTCAATAAACAAATCAAATTAAATGGAAAATAAAGAAATCAAAATGAAAACGAACCTCAGTTGGATCGACAGCTGACTGAGTCATTTTTGGCGATCGACCAGATTATTAAACTTATTGTTAAGAACAAAAGTTTAAATTAACAGTGTAAAAGATAATCCAATCACAATGCTTCTCCAGAAATGGCCAATTAATTATTTTTTAAATAATTATCTCTAGAGCAGTCCACAAAGTCCCAACAATCGTGCAACCGGTGGTGCTGCTCCAAAAGTAGCTCAATCTGGTCCTACTACACTCCTCTCAATAAAGTTTGTCCTTTGGCGGCGCTGCTTCGTGCGAGTCATAAACCATGACGTCATTGACGAATTAATTAACTTAAACAAACAAAGGATTATTGTCGTTTCGGGACTGTATTTACGATTTTTTTTTATTAAATAAGGTACACATTTCTAGGAAGCATTATGACAGTCGACAATCAGAAATAATATACGAACACTTCTCAATGCATTTAGTAATGAGAGATTATGTGAACAGATTGACAATAATTCTAATCCCCATTTCAATTTCCAATTACACATTCATAAAGAATAAAATCAACCGTAATATCCTCAATATGCATTGCCAAGATTCATTCTCCGGTCCGTCGGCTGCCGCTCATTCATCACGATCGTAATCGTGATGTTTCCTACAAAATTTTGAACATGATCATTGCCAAGCATCGTCGTCACCGTCTTAATTAATAGACAAATTGCCTCCGAATCAAGCAAACACAACAATCTGCTTTAACTGTAACATCGTAGTGCTTCAGTATGATTAAACTTGGCACGGCAGCGTCTTTCCAATTCGTTCATTATCATGTCCCGGCTAAAACCGCGGCCGGTCAAACCAGTACAAAGAAGTAATGTGAGACTAGTCAAAGAGGACGGGAGGAAGTCGATGACTTTTTCTGCCGATGGTTCCGGAATCCACAATGTGTGATACTCATCGGGGGGACCTTCGAAAGTAAACGTTTTCAATTTATCCAATTTGGATAGCCATTGGAAAGAGAAAGGAGCTGCTTCGGATATTCGAAATTTTAAATGCAAATGTTGCAGAGGATATGGTCCACTCCGAGCTTGATTTATTTCGAACAGGACGGATTGTAAATGTTTGACTCCAAGTTGAAGTGAAATGAGGTTTGGCTGTTGATCCAAGAACGAACGGAGATTCCTCTGTATTTCCGGGTTGTCAGATCCCACAGTTGTCGCCAGGTGAGTGAGATTAGGCATCTCAATATCTTTCATGACAGTCCACAAAGATACTTCATTTGACCCAATATTTGAGCCATTCAAGTCCAAGTTTCGTACGTTTTTGAGGAAATTAGTAGAGAGAATCGGTAAAGGGTAGGCTTCCACTGTGCCCAACTTGAATGTCTCCAGGCACTTCCAATCCAGTTTGGACAATTCCAGGAAGTACTTTAAGTATTTTTTGTTTCCATCCGGGGCGGAGTACATACAAGGACCTCTTCGATTATACCACGGGAATTTTTTCTCACCATCATCATGAGTGCAACGACTACAACCTTTCCAGGAAGTACTTTAAGTATTTTTTGTTTCCATCCGGGGCGGAGTACATACAAGGACCTCTTCGATTATACCACGGGAATTTTTTCTCACCATCATCATGAGTGCAACGACTACAAATCGAGAAAGTCGAGATCTCAAAGTGAGTCAGGTTGCTCCATAGCACACTCTCCAGGTTCTTCAAGTCTTGGACGTTGCCTCCGCACAAAAGGTCAGCACTTATCTTCAGTTGTGTCAAGTTTCCCGCATGAATTAACGCATCTCGGACAAGATATTCTGAAAACCGCTCCGTGTCCATCGATGACATGTTGACCGCAATCAAATCCTCCACATCTTCCCAAACAAACTGAAGATTTTGAACTTCTTCTTTGTCCATGATATCCCATTTTCTTAACAGTTTGAGTTTAACATTCATCCACCCACGTTTCGGAGGATGACTAGCAATGTCCCGGGCATTGCTTTTGGAAATGACGATTCTTTGTTTTCCCCACAATTTATCATCCCAAATCACGACGTCATCAAAAAGACCATTAACCAGTCGAAGTTTGCGAGTGTCTTCAAAATCAAACTTCTGCTTAATGTTGTCAAAGATCTAAAATCATCAAAATGCATTTCCCCTTGTTACAAACAGTTTTCATTAAAAATATAATTTCAAGAAATGCTCTCATTTCGTGCTTACCAATCCGCTCGTAAAAATGAGTTTCTGTAAACTGCCGTCAATATCATTGCTGTACGTCAACTCTCCAACCTAATCAAAGATAACAACAAGTTTCAATTAAGTTAAAAAAAAATTATATATTTCAAAAGTAACAAACGCCAATAAATAAATCAAAGTGTGTGTGAATCCAACTTACTTGATTTGTATCAACAGATGATTGCATCATTTTTTTGGATAACGTTTGTTCTGCGGGCCTACCTGACTGGATTATTGACTTAATCAAGTGTCGTAATAATAAATTAATAGTTATAAAATGTAAAATCTAGCACAAAGTTTCTCCAGGAACTGACAATAAAAATTAAACTTACATTTTCTGTGGAATGTGAAATCATCCGCAAAAAAGCAACCTGAGATGACTGACTCGTGCTGCCTCCCGTCCTTCCTCACAAAAATTCCATGCTTTGCTTGGTCATTATGTGGCGCAGCTTTGAGTTGTAAGAATGCAAAAAAGCGGAATTAAAAGAATTAAAACCCATAATTGTTTTGAGATTCATTACAAGAAATGATTTGATTACAACTGAGTTTGTAAGTTAGCAGAAGATCTGAAATGAAAGAGAACGTCAGAGTTTTGCACAGCGCAACAGCGGGGAGAGGAAAACAGAATAAAAGCGAATAAGGAGAAAGTCTTTTGATAATGCACTTTTGATAAGTGCAATATCGGATCAGGATCATATTATTGCAAGTACAACTTGCTTTTTTATGGTTTCCTAAAATTGTACGATATTCTCTGATATTCGATATCACATCACTGATTTTTCATAAAATTGTTCAAA
This sequence comes from Harlomillsia oculata, assembly GCA_019776145.1. Lineage (NCBI taxonomy): Eukaryota > Metazoa > Arthropoda > Collembola > Entomobryomorpha > Oncopoduridae > Harlomillsia > Harlomillsia oculata. The sequence goes on along the minus strand of JABASF010001240.1, from coordinate 465 downwards.
GTCTAGTACCTTCTAGTAATTTTTTTTATTTTCAATAAGCCGTGATTCCTTGTTGAGAGTCGCGGACATCACTTTACAAACAATATCATTCAACCTAGCTTTGTGAATACATCTTGATAACAGTACTCTTGTAATTAGGGGCAATGTGAAACATCTTTTAATGTATTTTTTTGTTTTGGATTTGGTTTGTTGTAAAGTCAAAGTCAATAGAATGTCCCGATCTAACAATATCAGAGAATATCGTACAATTTTAGGAAACCATACAAAAGCAAGTTGTACTTGCAATAATATGATCCTGATCCGATATTGCACTTATCAAAAGTGCATTTTTCTTTGGTTTGAATGTTTTAGTTTCAATTGTACACAATTGAAGTTACATTAAATAAATGGAATTGACTTTATGTTTGACATACTGACTGCATGCAGATTGCAGTGTATGTTAGCATTGGTTTGCATAGTGTGACA
>JABASF010001239.1:0-24609 GCA_019776145.1 Harlomillsia oculata | reverse complement strand
GGTTAAGAGGTCAAGTATTTTCTTGTATTATATATAGTACTGTTTGCTTCTTAAATAAACACTTGTTTTTCTGGCGTCAATCTCTCCGGTTCTGTGTCCAGTTCAATCCGTCTTTCAACTGGAGTGAAGGTTGGACTGGTTGGACAGTCAAAATTTACGAGTTAATATTGCTTGATCATACGTCTTGCGTTTTCTGTTTAAAAGCAACAACATGATAAACTATCAACTAGTAATCTATAAGCTGGAGCCGGGTTTTTCTTTTCGTCTCCTACCCTATTCTCCTATGGACGATGGACCATGTGATCTCATAATCAAATCTTCAGTGCAATTCTTAGACTCAACGCCTCATCAAGGTTAAGTCAACATTCCAAATTCAGAGCTATAGTATTATATAATTATATTCCTCAATGGACAGTTCCTCTGACAGACATTCCTTTCGGTTGTACAATAAAAGGAAACTGACAAACTGAATACCAAATAGTACAAAAATTAGTATTCATAATAATGTTAATGTTACATGACATATTTATATATCTAAAAAATATGCACCGTAAATCGTAAGTAAACCGTAACTCGCATAAGGATTTTGTAAAAGATAGGAGAGTGCGCAAAAAAAGAGTATTTTGTGTTTGTCGGTTTGTCGCATGGCCTACTGTCAAATGTCAATAAGAAAGTTTACGATTACGACGTGGACGTGGACAGTGGACGTGGACACTGCAGGGAACGAGTGTGTTGTGTGTGAAAAGGCTTATTCATGTCTACTGAGCATCTTTTTTCTTTGCCATTTGCCTTCCAACTGGTTTGCCTTGACTTGCTGAACTCACTTCGTTTGACAATTTGGTCTCTTTTCACTATTGTACATTACGTACTATACGCATTGTTATTAGCATGATACACCTTCCATCCTGTACAAGTGCCGTTTTTTACGCTTTTTAGCTTTTAGCGAGAGCCATGCATTGTCGTTTATAATTCCATTTTGGGAGTCAAACTATTATAAAGTGTCAGTCACGCTGAATCGTTTAATGCAAAGGTTATCTAATGTTTTCTGCGTGCTTACAATGACTTAGTGAATTAGAGGCCTGTCTTTTATTGCCAAGTACGAATAAATGATTAATATATTATAATATGCAGATTTTAATGGTCCATTTCCGTTTGAGGTTGCAAAGGATTTAATAATTATTTTATTACATTACAGTGTATTTACAATTACCATAAAATATTGCAAGACTCAATCGATCTTGAATTTCTTGAAACCCAAACGTCTCTTTTCTATTGTGTCATCGTTCGCTCTCGCTTGGTGGATGAAATATGAAATGGAGATGCCGAAGATTAGTTTTTGGCCACGCGAATTTTTTGCTTCCTTCCTTCCGGACCATTAACTTTTGGTTTGTCCTTTTGGCAATGGCCATGGAAGTGTAAGCAGGTTTAGTCCAATGTCACGGAAGGAACTAAACATAAGATTGAAAGGAACACCAGCAGACAGCAGGACAGCAGCCCATATATTAGTAAACCGGATCTTGACACAAGCACAAAAAATGTAGTATTCAGAGAACTTTTAAATACTAATTCTTTGGCTCGTTGCAGCTTCTTAGATAAAGTCTCCGCAGATTAAAATGACCATGTGATTGAATGTACAGCATAATGCATAATGGACAAGGAAAGGTTGTCGTTTGATCAAAAAGGTTTCTTTTAGAAGTCTGTTCCGGGCACATGAGAAGTGTCAAGCTCTCATTTCCATACAAAATGCTTCATTCACTTGCTTTTGCTGTTGTTTCTTTTGTTTAAATTCCAATAGAACAGGACAAAAAGTTGCTGTCACTTTCGTTTCATATAATATTACATTGTTCCTTTGCATACTACATAACCAGCCTTGATGTCCGCCGTGTTGTCGCTATTTAGTATTATACAATATACAAGTTGAGAATAATGTAACCAGATTATGATCTGAAGGAGATCGAGATCCGCAAAAAGAAAAAGAAGAAGCCATCCTCGTGGGAAAATGAGATGGCTTTTGACATTTACAACCAATGAGAATTTCACGAACTAAACGCTGAACGCTTTATAAGAAAATCGAACAGAATTACCTTTTGATCTGAAGACAAATAAAAATCATCGTGTCAGTGAAATGTATGCTGAGGCTTATCATTATCATCATATGATACAATCCCAATTAAAAGGAATGTTAGATTCTGATTCTGACATCGACGTGTCCACGGAGGAGCGAAGGACGCCGCCTTGCTGACCAAGGTCTGTCCATTAATGAAGTCTGAACAGATTGGTCTTGGGTTGAAACTCACTTGGTCCCTCTCTTCTCATGAGTAACGACACTGTTACAAATTGCAATGCATATCCTATTTATGTTAAATTTTCCTTTCATTTTCATTCAAAAACATAAATGAAGACAAAAAAGGGAGTAAATTGCAGTGGTTTCTCATCGTCGGCTAATTACATGTGATTTAGCGCTTTTGTGCACTTGTCTACACATTTCCTTTTGTTTGGCTGATACGGCTGGCTCACTGACCGATACTGACGTGCAGACTGACCAACTAAACTTCATTCCATTCTGCAATGCACTTTGTGGTTATTCAATGTGGAGGATACGTAAGATTTGCAATAAGATAAAGGCTGATATAGTAGTAAACGAAACAAGACTGTTTAAAGTTTAAAAAGCAACACAACACGATGCAAGAATTTGATGTACAATTTGATAATGCACTTTATTGCTTGTAAGAAAGACCATGAGCTTATTGTCTTGAGGCGGAATCTGCCTTGTATAAAATTGAATGGGAATGTACATAATAACAACGCAAGCACACTTCCCTTTGTATACCTTATGCACATCCTCAAAATCATTATCAATCCAATCTAAACCTGAGCAAAATTTACGTTCATAATCAAAACCTAAGAGAAGAGAATAGACATGTTATTATACAGCAATATGAGCAACTGACCGCGGAGTAACTGACTTTGACCTTTCCGCCCGTTTTTTGCAATGTACCCTTGAAGCTGAGCCAAGAAAGCTATTAAGGCATCATTCACATCACATCGCTTCACCTTGTCTTACCATACTGTACTCAGTAGACTTTACGTACATTAGTGGTCATTGTCAAATATGAGTATATTCTCAAGTGTCCGCCGATGATGATGAGCTCAAAAAAGTCACTACGTGACCATAAATTCAATCGTCTCGTTTTTTATTGTTAATGATTACCTGAACTTTTTTCTGCGTTGCCATTTCCTTAAAAGACCATAACAAATGTAATAAAGTTAAGCTCACCTTACAAGACAATTTATTATTCTTATGATTTAGGGATTTACTCATATTTTTGTTGTTACCTAATTTACAATTATGGATCTCCTATTGTTGTTATTGACCATGAGACTATTCCACACCATTTCACAGAGCCTTTTGTTACCAGTCCAAAAAAAGCAAAACATTACAAGTTGTTGCAAATTTTTGAGTTTTACAGAAGTCAGATAAATTCATGTCAATAGCCCTTCGTAATAGGCGAAAGGATCAAAAATCCAAATCATAAAAGCTGTCAACCAATGCACAAAACCAACCTACACAGGAATAATCTCAATTTGATACGAATAGTAATTAACATTGCATTTCGTTCCTTGTAATGTGTCAGTCACTCAGTCAAATACAGAATCAATTGTCATTCCACGAAATGTATTTACATTTTACATCTTATAGCATTAACATTTTCTGAAGCCCTGATTTTTTCAGCTCGACTAGTCTATCTGTCACTTTGCTATTATAATAAATGCATTGTTGTTGTGCAACAAAGTTTACGTTACAAAATCCTCAATTGTTGGCGAGGGGAAAGAAAGGACTTCACAGTTTGATTGAAACATTTAAACTGCCAAACCAACATTCACCCATCAAAAAATCATACAAAAATCGATCAAGTCAATAGTTCAACATTCATCAAAAAATGTTTTTATTTTTCGACTACTTACCATTAGATTGCATTGGCAAAATTGGCATTGTTGTGAGCGAGTGAAATGAAGCTTAAACAAGCAGAAACATGCAAAAAGCATTATTGGTTTTCCTTTCCTACACAAAAAATGCGATTAAGAATTGTGTCAATGTTTTTCTCCTTGTGTCATTGTATAATGTGAAAAGATCACCATATTTGAGCCACCTCCGCAGGTTTTCCTTATGAGTTTACCTTGCTTGTTGATAGATTTTTAACCATATATTTTTTAAATAAAGCGTTTATGAACGAAAAAATCCAAGAACTCCTCCAGACATGAAAAACCTTGCAAGAAAGGAAGGGTGATGATGATGATGGATCACGAAGTGTTGTGCATATGAGATGATGAAGCTGAAAAATGTGAACGTGAGTGTGAGTTGTTAGACGTATTGTACGATATGGATTACTAAATGTGCAATATGCTATTTCTACAGTAGCTCAATTGCATATTTATACTTCATAGCTACTCTCATTGACTTGCATGCTTCTGAAAGTACAATGCAATTAACTGCAAGGAGAATAAATCAGTCTTTTGCTTCTTCCCCTGTCAATTAGCGAACATTCTCATGTAAATGTCCCATGTTTACCAGACACGAAGAATGTAACAACTCGTCCTGTTCGCACCTTGTCAAAGCCAAGTCGACTGTGTGGGCTAATTAAGACATTCGTGAGTCGTGGGAATGTCATCCTGTTCACCAAAAAGCTGCTCACCTAAATAAACAGATGAACAGAAAATGCACTTCGAGCAATAATCATGCACAACACTTTCTATCTCATAATAACTTCTAAGGAAATCTAATTACGTCCATCAAACAGAACTGTGCTCACCTGCTCGAAAAAGTAGTTGACAAACAAACGTTGACTACATGACACTTGCATAAATTTTCCATCGTGTCTATTGTTCAAGTTCTTTGTCAACTTTTCATATCAATAATGTTGATAAGCAGAATAATTATTTGCCAAATCAAAATGTATTATTATAATGTATTGCTATCTTCAGATTAAAAAAAAGGTTACGTTCTAAATTAGTTTGTAACACTTCGAAAGCCCTTATATGTTATATAGGGAATTGATATGTAAAATGTTATTGACGTAAGAAGTTGACTTGTTGAAATGCTTAAAATGCATTTTTAACGTCTTGGCAAATTGCTAAAGCTTATTAAGAACAAGTCAATTCAACTCAACGAGTACAAGATCAAACTGTCTGACATTGTGTACGAAACGTAGGTTGGCTGCTGCAATGTTGTACTCATAATGTCGTACGTATCACATTTTGCATAATTTTTTGCATATTGTATTGCTGAAAGTATAACATTTCTTGTAAGTGATGATGGATGCTGTCATCAGAATACGTGATGAAGACAGATTGCAGCCTCTAACTCCTAATGTTTTGATGTCCGTCTAAAAACGTACAGGAAACACACCCAAACACTGTAGTTTTAAAACAAATACATACGCGATTATGCCAAGGTGGAATTGTGTCATCGAATCCATTTATATATGTATTATTTCCATATTTGATTACGTAAACAAACGGCGAGACGAATTTTTTATGCAAAATAATCCAACATATTCTTTGGAAACTAAAATAACTCTGTAATTTATTAATAATGTCTGTATTCATTGACAGAAGCTTCGAGAAGGATCTAACTACAGAAATACATTTAACGGGTCTGCAGAATTTTTGAAATTTTACGAGTGTATATAGTGACAATGAGAGAAAACGAATTGAACATCAATAATTTAGCACAATGCAATGTGAAAACTCTCATCGTGAGAAAATAACTGGGCATTGTTATTACAGCATATAGCATGGTATGTATACTTGTACGTATGAAATGAATGGATGATGATGATGATACATTGAAGACTTGGCCACCATTTGGTCACGGTCCGACCATTTTTTTGTTAAGCATACAGGAAGCCCATGACACGACGACGGACACTGCAACAGTGAATACGTGTGGTTGTCACTCAATGGACGTCGTCATCGTCGCGTCGTCGTCAGCCTTCTGTTGCAAATGAACCTGCCTGGTAAATGAGACTGAAAGGAAACGCTGTATCTGTATGGACAGCCACACAATCAGGTAATGAAGAAGATGATGTGCATGGAGAAACTTTTTGGGTCAAGGCCATCATCACTCGTTCATCGTCGTAAATGATGAATTGAGTCTCAAACCTTGCGCCAGCCCTTAAGCTTATCTTCTTTGTTGCAACTAGCATACTGAACGATGAGTGGCCAGGTCGAAATTAGCATAAGACATCGCCCAAGAACAAAAGGGACCTTCTTCAAGTCATGCTTTGCATGCAGATATCATTTGGCAGCTTCTCTTGTCCATTCAAAGCTTCAAAATCAATAGCAATAATTCCCATCCGCCAATTTATGAGTGATTTGCCTTCTCTACAAGAATCAAAAATGCCTGCAACCAAATTCTAATATCCAAAAGAGATATCATGCCATTTCATCGATTATGACGATGTGACACCATTTACATTTATATACGTTTGCCGTTTGCGTTTGGTTATGTGATGTTAAGTTCTAATGGTCTCTAGGCTGTAGACCTATCACTGCAGTTTAACTTGCCGTTGTCACATTGAATAAAGTGTCATGGCTCAGGGCTCGGGATGGCTTGAGCCAAAAGCAATTTTTTGGACTGTCTCTCATATTCTCACGTCCAAAATGGCCTTTATGTATGGCACACAGTCCTTTGGGGTTTTGCGTCGTAGTCGTAGCCCATAAAGGAGCTTTAGTTATAGTTATGTGCCAAAAATGCTGCTAGTTGGAAGTATGTTCTATGTTCTACACAACTGAGCACCTGCATACAAATCTGAGAGAATGAAAGGAAACCTTTTTTCTTCAAAATATCGTGTCGTGAGTAAAGTTTGATAGCGAAATAAGCAGATAGGCTGTCTGACGAGACTTAAAGACATGAAATCAAATAAGGATCCTCATTTGCACATTGCGATTATCTCATAGCTCAAGTCCTTACGTATACTCCAGAGATGACAGGTTTTGAAAAGATTCACTTTGATTAAATTGGGACAATTTAATCGATTCTGCGAAAGGGTTGCACCTACACTATAAATTTTAGTGTATGTTTCTCAAAGCAAAATGCGCTGTAAAGGCTAAATGGGCGTTTCGACGTGAGTTGCTTTCTCTCCTTTTTGTAGTAATGCACTTTACAAAGATTGAGTAAACTTTTGTAAACAAAATATTATGAAATCTCACATAATGCATGCATCACTGTAATTTATTTATAATTTTGAAGTAAACAAGCAATGCTAAATTCACAATAACATTTTTTCCCATGGGGTTAATTTGATAATGTATGCATCCAAATGACTGAAGGGTACAGGAAATCCGCCAAAAAATTGACTTCGCAACCTCATTTTGGAAAGTTGTCCTAGGTCATCGAAAAGTTCCAGAAAAATGAAGAAAATTAGGGCACTCGTCTCGTTTCTCGTCTGCTCTCGGCTCTTTGGCCTCGTCGTTGTCCATGTGACACTTGCCCCAATTCCGGCACAGATTAACAAACGTTTTACATCATTATTATCGCACCAGCATCCCAAACAAGCAAAAGGAGCCAATATCCTTTTCGTAGTTGCGGCAGTCGTCCTTTAAAATTCCTTCGCGAATGACTTTTTTTCACATTCCCCACCAAACGTTCTTGTACATAAAAAGTTGTAGTGGATCTGATCTCCATCCTGCCAAAATGTGTAATTAATTATTATGTAGATTAAACGTTCGTCTGCCGTACCTTCCCATTAATCACTTTTCGCCCAGGGGAGGAGATCGCCATGTTCGCAAAGGGCACCTGCAGTGCACCTGCACCATGTCAACTCCATGTGTAACAAGTCACAACAAGCAAAAACACTTTCGTTCGTCAAATTGTTTTTGTGGATCGTGCAAACAAATAGCTAAATTACAAACAGACAGAGAAAAAACAAAAATGTTGCCGAAATCAAAATTAAAGCCATTTACAGTGAAATTGGAGCAGGGGATCTGCAGGAGGTCCCAACAAGCTATACCGGCTACACGTCACCAGAACATGGGACATTGCGTTGTATTTTGCATTGAAAAGACTTGTCCCGTTACCGTTATATTACGTTTACATTATAATAGTAATCTGAGTAATGGCATGTTTGCCCTAGCCCCAAATTCAGCTAGAATCCAATACGAAGTTACACTTACGAAGAAAAAGAATAAAGAAAACGTTAGTAATAATAAAATAACATGGTAGCAAAAAGCAGAATGCCGTGCCAAAAGAGAGGTCGTTAGAAATTGATTGTTTCTCCATTGACTATTGACTCGTCTTGCATATTGCATTGTCGCGATCCGGACAGTTGCACAATGTCAATGCACCAGCACATCGCGAGTTGCAACTTATTGACAGTCGATCTATGAGTGGTTGCTTTGATTGCTTTTGTTTTATTGATTGCGATTCAACGTGCAGACTTCTACATTTTGTTTTGTAAATTAAATTAATTCGCATCTCATTATATCATCATCGTTTTCAAGTTGTGCTATTTTTAGACGGAATTGCGGAATTCCGAGAAATTATGAGAAGAATGGACAAAGGCAATGTCAAGAAAACGAGGGACATTATTTGCAAACATAAATTGTATAGTAATTAATAATGTTAAATAGTGGAGATTGCCTCGAGAGACGCAAAACCGCAAGGTCGAACAGACAGAGTTTGAAACATTTTAGAACAACGAAGGAACATATTGTCGCATGTGACAGTGACAACTATGAATGAATTGATCAGTGGCAAAATCTCAAGAACTTTAAACAATTGAGGCTCAAGTGCGTTAATTGCATGGCAGTTGTGTCCACGTCCTCATCCTGTGTTGTGCAATTAAAGGCAACAGGGCCTTTGGGTTAGTTAATGAAAGAAAAGGCCGCGATGGTACATTGTCTGTCAAATTGTGCTTCGTTGTTGGACTCTTCAAGTACAAGGGTTGTCCCCTGGCAGGGTATCAAGCTATTGACAAGTAACAAGTAACAACACGGTACATAATCGTGCCACCGCATCATTGTTACATTCTTCCATCCCATGTAATGTATAAATTGTGGAAGCAGAGCCAAAGAAGCTCTAGCAATATTTTTTGTATGCTAATTCGCCGCTTCTCTCACTTCATTACAAATGACAACATGGACAGAAGAACTTGAAATGGAAGGCAGACGAATGACGCGAGTACGAGTTAAGGTTGCGCATAAATGCATCTTATGACGACTTTAACAACTTTACAAGGGATGCGGATTGTTAAGGACTAAACGCCCTAAGGAGTCCATTCAGCCCCGCTATACTTTCACGCTTCAGTCCTCCTATAAATACTGGCCAGCAACTCATACAGAGTCATTCAGTGCTAACTTGCAGTTTGAAATTCTCAAACTTCCAAGTGCTTGCTTTTTTTCGCTGACTCCGAAATCGGATAGGCTCTCTTTTCGTCTTACTCCTTCTCCGAACTTACTTGTACTCAAAATGTTCAAGGTACAATTTTTTACACGATTTGAGCATTTAACCATACTACTTTAAACAATCAAATTGAACGTGTCAGACAAAATGATTCTTGTAATTTTACAAAGGTCGTAGCACTTCTTGCCGTTGTCGGCTACGCTGCCGCCGGTGTGTTGGCTCCAGCCCCATTGGCTTATGCTGCTCCAGTCGCTCCAGTTATTGCCAAGGGTTCGTTTACCGTTCCGAAAAGATTTCGTAGCGTAGTAACTAATCAGAATGACAGTTAATGGGTTTAATGGCTTTTTGTAGCTGCCGTTGCTGCCGTCCCAGCTGAACCCTTCGACCCCAACCCACAATACAACTACGGATACTCCGTCCAAGACACTTTGACTGGTGACGCTAAGACTCACACCGAAACTCGTGACGGTGGTGTTGTCCAAGGACAATACTCCCTTGTTGAACCAGACGGTTCAGTCCGTACCGTGACCTACACTTCTGACCCAGTCAACGGATTCAACGCCGTCGTTGACCGATTCTGGACCAGCTGTGGTCAAGGCCGCCGTCCCAGTCGTGAAGGCCGCCGTTCCAGTTGCTCATGCTGCTCCAGTTGCCTACGCCGCCCCAGTTGCCCACGCTGCTCCAGTTGCCTACGCTGCCCCAGTCGCTAAGGTCGCTGCTGCTCCTCTCGGCGTCGCTTACGGTCACGGACCAGCAGCTGTCTTCGCTCACTAAACCTGAGAATCATAGTCTTTCAAAAGAGCAAGCTAGTATTCCCAACAAACGGATCAAAATGGCAAACTATTTATTTTCCTAGTAGAATTGAATGTTCATTCTGTCCACTTCTTATTCTTGTCAAAGTCAAAAAGCTTGAATCTTTCGTCCATTTCTATTCTATGTTCTTCCTCTTCGCGTCTTCGCTGTGTTCGCTCCGCGCTACTGTAAATCATAATTTATTTGGTCTTCTTCCCTGTGGTATTTCTTTTTGAAAAAATAATGTGGCTGTTAATTCAAAAAATGGGTAATCACTGAATAAATGGCATATCAATCAAATCATTAAATCATCATTGAAATACGTATACGAGTGTTCTTTCAAAACTGTCCTAGTTCCGCGTCCCGCGTCCCGCTTTCTTTGCGATGGGACGATGGGATGAGACGATGGGAGTCATGGGAGTCATCAGTCATGGTCATGGGTGGGAATAAGCATAGTATGGCGGGTATCGGGTATGGGACAATGGGGTATGGGACTGTGATGTGAGCATGGTTACATATGCTTGGTTCGAAATGTTTTCAACTTTGAGACATTTCGTAAAATCTTCACAACATTATTGATAATAAATTGACAAAGTGGCATTTATGTTAAAAACCATTGCCGCACTTACAGAAGACACCGCATGACTGGCATGACCTACACCATAACCATAACATAATTTTTGATTAGAAAAATATCGTATCATCAAATTACTCAAGTTTTTACAACAACGCATTGAAGTCATCTGAGCATGTCACGAAGTAGAGTACTACTATATATACAAATTATTTCATTAAAGATTACAGCATCAGTGAGTGATCACTGATCATGATCACTGATTACACGCTACTACTTTACTTGGGACGTACAAACGTGAACGGTACATGCCATAGTGATAGGGTGACTTTAATGATTAATTGCCGGGAGGCTGACGCTGCGAAGGAATGATTGAAGTGTTGCCAACCCTTTTTATTTAAAATGATTCATTTGGAGGAGGCCAGTTGCCCCTTTCTGTCAAAGAATGACTTTGGATATGGATATGGAATGGATGGCACACAGAACATCTTTGCATTATTCATGAGACTTTTTGACTTTATGCGGTGTCACTATGAACTAATTCAATTTGTACTGTTAGCCCTGTCAAGTGAAGGTGAGAAGATAGTGAAATTACTACTTATGAGAAACATATGCTATATGCAACAGACCTTTATGCTAGACATTAGCAGTTTGAGCTAAGCATGCAGACAAGCAACTGGTGTAGTGCAAAGGGTGTAATTAACCATTATTGAAAAACTGAAGGAAAGCTAGGCAATTAAAGTCAATATCAAATCAAATTGGTTCTTCCAAAAGGATGATTTAAGGATGACAGGTAACTTAATGACTTAGGGAACTGTGTTATGAATAATGAAGAATTCAATTAATCTTTACTATACTCTGGAGTGATGTGAGATTTATTTACATATACAAGCAGCTTTTTATTATGTGGATAAATGTGTGTTCGTTCGTTCGCTTTATGGTTTTGGCAAATGTTACAAAAAGAAAAATTATTGTACCAATTTACCAATTGCGTCAATTTTTGTGCTTTTATGATGTAACAGACAAAACATAAGAAGAGAGCAAACTGTGTGTCAGTTTCACTCTCGTTTTCATGATCTCTGCGTCCTCCTCATTGTTGTAATGAAGCAACAAGCGAAGAATCCGCGTGGTCAACCAATGAATCAATAAGAATAGGACGACCCAAAAAATTAAGATTATTGAAGATGGAGTGAAATATGAGTTTGTGAGTGTGACCCTATAATGTCGAATGTTACACAGCGCTGCTGGTAAATCAGACTGTGTGAATTATGACTTATGAGCTACACATGGAGAGCGTGATGACGATGGCCTGAAGACAGTGAAGAGCCGTCTTGACAAACGATGAGACTTGTTCTTGCTAGCCTTCATAATTTAACTGTGATGAAGCTGACGTTGTTTGCTAATGGGATAACGCACATCGCCAGTGCGTGTGTCATGTTATAAGATGTAATGTAACAGTATAAATCAATGGGCTGCTGGGAACGTAGCGGAGGAGCGTGCATGATCACCACGAATTAAATGATTACAATTTTGGGATACTACTAAGATTTATTAGTGAATATGTGGAACATTAATACTGCGCATATTTCCAAATTTTGCAACTGAATTCCTAATGTCTGGACGAAAATTGTGCAATTTTCTCATACGCTGATTTACTTACTTTGAGACGCATGCAATGCACACGTGTGGAAGCGTGTGAACTCGTCAACTCTACACAAGAGTGAGATTCAAAGAAATGACTTAGGTACTAACATTTTGCATATATCCGACTCCGACGAATAAAATCAAAATGTACAATAAAGTAATCCTCTCTGTATTTGTATGCAGATGCAGGCAGTTTGAGATTTGTATTTGTATGTGTATATAAACGAATTAAGGTATCAATTCTCAATTAATTAGATTATTGCATTAGTCATCGTATTGTAGAAATATGAATTCACGTTTATATTAATAATAAAGAAGGCGAACACAGAGGAAAACTGCCTCACCATGACTTTCAAGCTTTACGAGGTAGGTGCGGTTGAAGGTGTCCTCCGTCAGGCCAAAAGAGAAGATAAGTAAGAAAGCATATAATGGAAGAAAAATCATCTCCCTTGCGCGTGTGTATCCTTTTTCTTCTTCACTCTTAATTAACGGCAAGGATTGAATTAAAAAGGAAATGACCAGGCAAGCAGGCGTTGAATCATTGAATCGTCAGCTTACAGACTATCAAAGATATTTGGGACGTTCTTTTCGAGGGACACGACATCCCCTTGTGCTTCTCAGTTCTCATGAGAAGTTGTCCAAGATTGCGTATTGCTTTTTTGGTACACACACATGCGTGATGGGAGAGGTACCTATAAGGACAACCCGTTTCGATGGCCTGTTATGAAGTTGATCGAAACTGGCCCGTTTGTCCATGGAAAACTGAATACCTTCCTGACCAATGTCATGTCATCACTCTGCCTTCTCTCCTTGTCCTGAGAATTTCTACGTAACAGCACACACACACACGTAGGTACCAACATCGAATAGCAATAATATGCAAAGGATTGAACCGTTTCTGTTTCACGCGTGCTAGGAAGATCCAATATGTAATGTAATAAATTTCATTCTTTCTGGCATGTTCCATCCGAGTTTCAATGCTAAGCAGTAATTCCTAAGAAAAAAATGCCCTGGGTATAAATTGCGATGAAGACAAACTGCGACAGTCATTCGTTCGACGGAACCGCTTCTTCTCGTGTGATCTTTTCGGTTTTGCATTCAATCACTTCGTAAACATGAAGGTAAGATTTTTGGACTATATTGTGCTTACAACTGTTATACAACCTTTCCAATACACTTTTCATTATTTTCTGGTGTTTCAATTCAACGTGTTCCTTCTTGTTGGAAGTGTTAAAAGTGGGCAACTTTTAAAAAATGAAATTGTACTCGTTGTTTCAAAAAGGTCTTGGTTCTCCTTGCCGTCGTGGCTGTTGCCCGTGCCGGAGTTGTTGCTCCAGTTGCCTATGCTGCTCCAGCTTATGCTGCTCCAGCATATGCTGCCCCAGCCTACGCTGCCGCTCCAGTTGCCTACTCTGCCCCAGCCGTTGTCAAGACCCCAATTGCCTATGCCGCGGCTCCAGTTGCCCACGCTCCAGTTGCCTATGCTGCTCCAGTTGCTCATGCTCCAGTTGCCTATGCTGCCCCAGTTGTGAAAGCCGCCGTCCCAGTCGTCGCCAAGGGTATGTTCGGCCTTCCTGAGTCATTGATAATCGTCCACTAAGCTTTTACAGTGCCAAAGTTGTGACAATAAAGTTGTGATTTCTCTTTTGTTTCCAGCCGTCGTCGCCTCCCCGGAGCCATACGACCCCAATCCACAATACAACTACGGATACTCCGTCCAAGATACCCTCACCGGAGACTCCAAATCCCACACTGAAAACCGTAACGGAGATGTTGTCCAAGGCCAATACTCCCTTGTTGAGCCCGATGGTTCAGTTCGTACCGTTTCCTACACCGCCGATCCAGTCAACGGATTCAACGCTGTTGTTGACCGTTCTGCCCCAACTGTCGTGAAGGCCGCCGTCCCAGTTGCTCCACTTGTGAAGGCCGCAGTTCCAGTTGCCTACGCCGCCCCAGTTGCCCACGCTGCTCCAGTTGCCTACGCTGCTCCAGTTGCTCACGCCTACGCTGCTCCAGCTGTCGTGAAGACTCCAGTTGTCGCTGCTGCCCCAGCTTACTACCACCACTAAAAGAAAGACATTACTGTAAATCCTGTTTACATTTCTGTCATTTCCGTTTTCATAAGGACATGCCTTCGTTTGTCTCCTACTGTTAGTTGTCAAAAACGCTGTGATCTTTCATTTTAAACTTCTCCCAGTTTTCTCTGTTTTGTACCATGATTTCAATTGAATGCAAAACTTTTCTGGTTTGAATTAATTTATGTACCTAGACTTCCACGAGCTTCCCCTTCTGTTATCTGTGTAATCTTGCTCATCTCAATAAGATTTCCAGACAAATAAAATCCGTCGAATCAATTAGCAATTATTTATTAAGTTGTTGTTACACCACTTGCAACATTCATTCCTTGTCATTAAACGTAAATGTAAAGTAAAGTTAGGTTAGAGTTAATTAGATCTGTATGCTGTATTCTGTAATATCAAAATTTCAAAATCAATCCACGAGCATCAAATTACGAATCTTAAAACTTTAAACCCTGAATTCGACCATTTATTCCCTTAAGATTACAGAACACTATAAATAGGTAAATGACAGGAAAAACAAGAACCGTGTTTTGTGTTTCCTCGTGTACCAATCACTTTGGGCGTGAAATGTGAATGCATCTCAGCTCAGCGTGACATAACACGCTTGCGGATTATCTGCAATCTGCACCTTTTTTCTTCCTCTCTCGGCAGCAAATGAAATGTCCTGTCACAAGTCACAACAAAGGAACTAGTAGATTACGCATTATTTGTAACACTTTGTCCTCTTGTTTGTTTACGTGCTGTAGGCGACTCACCAATTATGATTTCCTGAGATTACTACTCACGTTGGACAGTCAAAAAACAAACGTTTTGTTTTGCTTCACAGTTCTGAACAATGAGTCAAAGATAAATGGTCCACGGTACTTTCACGACAAAATTGTTCTATAAATACCATACTCTGCTCAGAAATGTGAATTATTTGAGCCAGTGATCGTATACGAATAAACCAAAGATATTCTTTTTAAACTTTTTTCAAAAAAGCTAACAAATTGATCTTGTTCGCAACTCCAATTCCTCCCGGCGTCAATATGATCAAGGTAGTACTGAACGGCAGTAATAACTGAAATATTTTAACTCTAATTAATTTCTGCATTAAACGTTTATTTGCTGCACTATATATACTGTTAATTATATTACAGGTTATCACGATGACTGTCGCAATGCTCACTTTATGCAAGGCTGCTGTAGTGAACCCTTTGACTTACGCTTCTCCGAGTTATCAAACCCCGTCGATCGTACCAGGCAAGATCAGAAACCGCTAAATCAAATACGATTTTTTGAATAATAATTTTACTCAAAGGAGAAAGCTAAGATTGCAAATTGTTATTGATGGTGTGGTGTTGTATCTTATATAAATTGGTAAATTATATTTATAGCCATTTCATCGGAGCCATACGATGCCTATCCTCAATACAGCTATGGATACTCTGTTAACGACGCATACACTGGTGACCATAAGAGTCATACGGAAAGCCGAGAAGGTGACATTGTACGTGGGCAATATTCTGTCGTCGAACCGGACGGTACAGTCAGAACAGTGACATACACTGCGGATCCAATTCACGGTTTCAATGCAGTGGTCGACCGTTCTGGTCCGCACGGACACACTGGTCACGGCAAATCTTCAGTTTCTTCAGCTCCTGTCACTCGTGCACTCCATTACAACAGCCCACAATATTCTCTGCAATCCTATGGGGAATCTGGTTATCAAACGGTGTAAACTGAGACTTGAGACGAAGAATCATGAACTCTGAACTGACTTCTGGATATATTTAAGTTAACCAAAGTCCAATAAATGTAAAAAAAATGTTTGCCATAAATGATTTTATACATATGAATTGAAATGTAAATAAATCTCCATCATGCTTGCTGCTTGCAATTTAGTGGGAGCCAAAGTATCAAAGTATAATCTTGTTGAAAATGTGATTACACTGTATCTTTACCTATTTTTAAATCTAACTAAATCACTCTGTACCTCCAAATAAAATGCTACCAGAGCTACTACGGCATTGTGCTAACACGAGAGAAATAATATGCGCCAATTCTCTCATTGATTCGCTAAAGGACATTTGACTGATGAATATGACAATGAGAACAACTAACGTATCTTTCACAGGATTCAAAATGGAAGACTGACATGTCAGGGAATCGCATTTCAGATTTCTCAATAGCTCACACGTCGTCACTCTCTCACCTTCATTTGATTATACCTTTTGTGAGCCCTATTTTAACCTTACTTGCACTCCTAAAATGTCTCGCTATTATTCTTGGTTGCTCTTTGTATTCCTTCAAGTGACAACAAAGCTTTAGGGACAAGATAAGTAAGCAGCCAATTTTAAATTGTGCTATAGCATTGAAGCCACTGTTCCACCGAAAACATTGCTCAATGAGACAAATGTTTGTGATCTGTGTGAGTGATGTGACTTTGACTATTAAACCAATCTTACACTAAACTTGATGTGATACCAACGTAGTATGCAGTTTGGAATCCAAAACAACTTTTACTGTACGCACAACAATCGATAAAACACATTCTAAGAACGCGTTTACACTTCACAATGGAGTTGCATGCATGTGTCGTGTTTTGTGTACAAACAGCAAGAGCAGCGTCGTCGCCTTTTCAACTCATTTAACCATTCGACGACGATTTGCGATTGCGAGTTACGACTCGCGATCGTAAAACGATCCTTATTTTATTGTAACGCGTCAAGCTTCACTGAGCACAGCGAATTTTATGCGAATTGCTATTGTTTCTTTAAGTCTTGTCAACACTGCACATTTCATTCTTCATGATTGACAACGACTTGCATAAACTCGCATGATGATCTTGAGACCGAATTTTGGTATAAAATGAGCGACCAAGCGATCACCAATTCAGTCAGAGTAAGTAGGACGAGCTGTGTGCTGGTAGCTGCTACTGCTAAAAGATAATCGAAAATCAAAATTAGACTTTTTGAGTGACAAACATTTCGAAAAGTTATTTACCCCGATTTTCTAAATTCCCTTATCATTTAGGAACGCTAGCATGATTGTCAAAGTAAGTTGCCAATATTTTTCTCTAGCAAATTGGACAGTTCAAGTATAATTTAATTATTATTATATTATACTTTATATATTAGATACTGATACTGAGAGAAAATTATTTTTTACGATAGCCTGATTAATTTATAGGTAGTAGCTACATTCCTGTCGTTCTTGGCAATTGCATCCGCCGGAGCACCGAATATATACGCTGCGGCACCGGTTGCATACGCTGCTCCAGCCGCTGCTGCTGTCAAAGGTAGACGTCATGAAATGCAGTTTAGCAAATCAAATTACGAGTAATTATGATATTGATTTTATTAGCTAATGCATTTAGAATTTGAATTCTAGGAGTTATTACTGACGAATACGACCCCAACCCACAATACAGCTACGGTTATTCAGTTCAGGATGGCTTGACTGGAGATGCAAAAGGACATCAAGAGGTCAGAAATGGGGACGTGGTGCAAGGACAATACTCTCTCGTGGAACCTGACGGATCAGTTCGAACTGTGACCTACACTTCTGACCCGGTAAACGGATTTAATGCTGTTGTGGATCGTTCTGGTGGGGTCGTAGCTAAGGCTGTTCCGGCTGTAGCCAAGGTGGCTGCAGCACCCGCCGTTGCCGCCTACGCTGCTCCAGTGCACCTTGGGTAAACTCTGATGATGGTAAACCATGTCCATATTTCATATATGCGATCTATTTTAGCTTTACATTAAGACTTTTTCACAAACAATTTCAAAGTACCAGTAAACATTTTATTTATTCGAAATGTACGGACTAATAAATTATAATCCTATTATCGCAAAAATTTAAAAAAAACCCTGCGTGGTCACAATGTTAATTTAACATGACTTATCCATACCCACCTAATGCAGTGAACTCTTTTTAAACGGAGACTTCGTTTTTAAATTGGTATAATTGGTAACAAACGACCGGAGATTGGAGATTAAACATAAAAGTAATATGATATATAACATTGTACCATTCTTAAATTACAATCAAATACAACATAGTCAACATATATATGTACATAAACAACAGTTAAACAACATTCTTACATAACAAACGTTAACATCATAAGCGCCACAGTCCTTAGATCGCTAGTCTTTAGTTTATTGCTTTTAAAATTATAGTTCTTTTTAAATGAAACAATAGTATAGAGTACAAAGTACAAACCTACTGAAAAATACATCCGCTGTACAAAATATAGCATAGTTGTATCATACAAATTCCCGTTTAAAAATATGAATTCTAAATTAAAGATTGACAACTTTCTTTCCATCCAAGTACAACATGTATGTATATGTATGACATGTTTCATCCTACAAAAACGTTTTGACACAGTAGGGCAGTGAATGTTTACCAATGAGAACATTAGTTTAAACAATAAACAAAATTAAAGGAACTATACTTTTTTAAATGAAATTAATACAATAACTGAAGTTTGAGAAAACGAAATCTTGGCAGTGAAGTAACATTTTACGCAAAGCTTTGCAATAATGAGAAATAACAGCAAAGAAATCGAACAAGTAAATTAAAATATATATCTCAAAATATTAGTAAATTGCATAGACGTACCATTATAATAAAAATAAAAATGAAAAACTTGTGGTTTGTAGGAAGTTGCACTGTTTAAGGCGAATCGGTCAGATCAATAACATCTGGGTAGTTCACAGTACCGTTTCTTGTGGTACAACCTGATCCATTTTGGAATGAACGTTCAGTTGAGCGTATCTTTGCTGGTGGAGTTGTCGGTTCTTGTTTAATTACCTGTACGTTAGCAGGAAGTTCGTTTGGCAGTTCGTCAATGCTGTCATTTGTAGATGTGGCATTTGAAGGTGCGCACGGAAAACCGTCTTCGGTGTCATTTTCATTTCCTTCTTCATCTTCATAACTCCAGTCACATAAGTAATATTTATTACCATTGGCATCAGTACGAACAGCAGTAATTTTGTACGTGTCTATATCGTCAATATTCCTTGGTCCGCCTCGTACCGGCGGCAGCTCATTTCGAAGATAACTGAAAGCCTGATTTTGCAACTCTATGTTGCTAGCAGCACGCGGGATGTCTGGTAAACAATGAATTCGAGTACCAGTATTCTTCTGTGCCCATTCTAAAATTGATAGTGACCGAGGAATATCAGTATTTTCGATAATTCCAGAAGCAGGTAACTGCGAAGTCGTATCAGTTTTCTCAGTTTCAGTATGTTGACGTTTACGAGCTTTTGCACGCATTAAAAGTTTGCGTCTTTGCTTATTATGTAGTTCGAGATCTGCGTCATTCACTTCTTCAACTGACTCCTTTACTTGCTCCACATCCGTCGTTTTCTTGATTGTCTTCAGCGGTCGACCAAGTTTTTTAGGCAGTACTTTATTTCCGTTACTGGCCATAACCATTTTCACTTTTATTGGGAGCACACGATTCTGTGAGTTCTGTCCTTCCAATCCTGAAACAGGCGTACCATTTGAATGTGGTTGTGGTTGCGTCTTGGCAGCCCGGGGAAACTTAGACTTTTTCACAGGTACTGATGTTTTCGCAATGACCCTCGTATCCCGCGTCTCATTTTCGAAGTCCTCTGAATCAGACTTTGATTTGCTCATGTTTGGTGAACCACGAATCAATTCTTGACTACCGGATTTTCGACAACACCCACCTTCGTCAATCGTATGAGTGGGAGTTCGAGCAGTGCCCTGTGGCTGTGAAGCATACGGCACTGTTTTACAAATTTTCATCTTCATTTTATCTTCAGAAACTTGCGAGCTAGAAAATGATTGGTCCATTGTTAGTAGCTTGACACTGCTTGCAGAATTGTTATCTCGATGACGCTACAAGGACAATAACATATCTATTAACACTGAAACATGTCAAAACTGGAGAATACAAAACAAACGAATTAAAAACGAATACAAAGTAATATAATGTACCATTAAAGATGATGTATCCGGAGGAGTTAAGCGTAACGGTGACACTTTGGTGGGAGAATACCCCTAAATAATTACAAACGTGAACAAAAACAATCAACATTGGTCTAAACTTACTGTAAAATTACATTAGTACTACTACGCTACGATTTAAATATAAATATGAATGACTTTACACTTTACCATTATTCTAGAACTGGATCCTGAAGTATCCGGTCGAGTGTTGTGACTCGGACTCGGACTAACAGAATTTGTTGCTTTCTCTGGAGCAGGCGAACGTTTAGTGAGCACCGGTTGTGGCTTTCGTGGAGGTGAAAGAACAGCTAAATTTTTAGCAGGCGTTAGACTTGGACCTGTATTCTCCATTTTTTTATGAACAATCCCGCTAGTTCGAGACGTCGTGTCTTGCTGAGTTCTAGAATTCTGAATGGATACTACTTGCTTTTTCGTGTTCTGGACATTATTTTTAGGCGGTGTCGGTGGTGTTATGCTCTGAAAGCAACCTAAGTTATTGTGCCGTGATCGTATTGCCCACATCGACCCTTCTTTCCTTACTTCAGCGCCATTCTGAAACCGAAGCTTAGCATTTGTGAGAGACGAAGACAAGAAAATTCGTCGTTCTTTCAGTGCCATAGTCTTGTACTGGAGAGTTTTAAGGATAAATATTATGTTATTTTCGGTAACAAAAACAATGGACAAAGTAAAAATACCGACGTCAGTTAGATTTCGCCAAATAACTTACCGATCGTGGCAAATGTAGCTGGTGACAATGTGCCTCAAGATATGGCAAAATATCCCCATCAAGGTCGAAAAAACTCTTTCCCTTCCTTTCATGTGAAAGACAGCTAAGTATTAAATGACCGACATCTGACCAATTGTTTATACTTCTACGAACGGAAAAAACTTTGTTTCTAGAGGATGTTGGCGACTCTTGTGTTCCACAGCATACACACATAATGTCCCAGAATCTAGTTGCACAACAGACATTATTAATGCGGATACCGACAAAGCGACTAATGACATTTCAATGTATCCTTATATAACTTACTGGTCTCCGACCAAAGGTTTCGGATGAATTCCCATGCAAGACGTATGACAAGGACGTTGACACATTTTACATGCGACGTAGTTATTGAATTTAACCGTGTAGTTACAGTGAAAACAAACCAGTCTGTTATCCCTGGATATCAGGGGGTTCTGACTGGACGTAGGACTGTTGCTTCCCGAAAATAATTTGTCCGAGTGCACCTACAGACAAGATCCACAATAAACGTAAAGAATCTCAAGAATTAAAGCATGAGGCTCAATCCCATACAAACTTACATTTAAACAGTACGCTCCATTGGTAGTTGAACGTTCTATGGCTGCATTAGTGCACCGACGACAGTGATATGGATTGCTTAGGCTAAAAGACCCAGCCTTTTTCGAATGTACTTTCTAAACAACAATGACAAACAGAACTTTATTGATAGCCAACATAACACAACAATATGACTTTATGACACATTGATTTTATTCCTTTTACAAAAGTTACCTTCTTGCAACCACAAGACATACAAGTCAATTCACTCTGAGTTTGTTCCATTTTCGCTTTCTTTCTTGGATTTCCACCGTCACCATTATTGTCCAACGAGACACCCAATTTTTTGAGTCGCTTAAATGAAGCCCACGACGACGATCCATCGCCGAAAGAAATGAGACACATAGTTGAATTTACCTATAAACCCAGACAAGTTTCCAGTTCCAGATTGATAAGACATAAGACAATGTAAACAAAATACCACGGGAATTTGCCCTCAGTCATGAGTTCAATGTTCAACTCAAACAGAAACAGTACACATGTACACAAAACTCAACTCTCTCACCAACCGATGAGTTCAACTGATATACCAACAAAGCTGATAGAGTATTCATTTACATTCATGAATTATTAGCTGAAATCAGAGTGCGACTCAATTTTCCATCAAATCAACGACAACGTAAACAAAACAAAAAAATGCTTTCGGTATGTTCATGTTCAATGTTCAATAGTGCATAATATTGCATACACATGACAAACAGAAACCTACTATATTTGAATATGAACAGCTTTATCATACTCAAACTTACTTGTGTCACACTTCCAAATACATTTTGTCCAGAATCATCTTTATAAAACACATCATCCCCTACTGAAAAAGGTCGAACTGGCTGTGGTGGTGGTTCTGTGGTTGAGTCCGGTGTAACAGGACTATCGGCTCTTTCCTACAAGAATTAAACAGTACATTACATTTAACAGTGGAATACAATAATAAAATAATATAAATAAAATCCCCTACCTGTGCTTCCACTTTAACTTTAGTTGGACCTGTAGTTCCCTGGTATGGTTTTACAGGTTGAAACTGACTTGACCTTTGGCGATTCGACATTCTGACGTTTGACAAACTATAAGAACAACCGTAATCGGATTATAGACATTTATAAACATTATGGACAGAACACGGTACAAAATGGACTTATGAGCTTTATGATAAGTAGAAAAAAATTACTTACTGATTGCGTACTTTTTGAGAAAAAAAATATTTTTACTGACTTAACATTCGCACCTCACTGAATCTGATTCCCACTCCACAACAACAATACACACATGTACACACACGAACAGGACAACCCTTAAAAAATAACCGTCATCATCACTGGAACGGGCTTATCGCCTCGTGTTGCAAAAACACATTAACACTCAAACTTTGGCATTTTCCATTCAACCACAAATCACACGTTAGATTTGGGATTCGTCACATTTTTACTTTTACTGACATATCGTCCACGTCGGTCAACAGGTCACAAAATATGGTAAAGCCGGCGTAGGGTCAACTACTGTTCAATATCGTCATCTTAAACATTGTCACACCTTGTCATGAAACTAATTTAACTTGTCTCGCCAGACCAACGAATGCAATTAAACCAAAACTCCACATCAAATCAACATGATTAACTTTCCAAATCAAATCTTCACACGATTAAAAAGATTATTTATTTACTACTGGATATGGATATCAGAAAATGTAATTCCAACTGTACGAGCAACACGCCCACCAGTTTTTTTTATGTCCCACTTCCAATCAGTCGCTACTACTGACTATTACTACTGCTTCTGACTTTAATCAACACAAAAACTAACGGTGAGCTCAAATGGTGAAATTAACGGTAAAGACTCCAAAGTCTCTTTCGGAATAGGTCGGTAAAGTTCGTTCGTTTATACAGTCAAATAGTGCGGAATTTTACCAGCTTTCGAATAAAAATAAATATACAAAAGGACTTTTTAATACAAAAACGACTGGCTGGAATTTATTAAAAATATTACTGTAACTGTACGAGTAGTAGTCTGAAGTCTAGTATAAGATGTCGTACGACAAAAACACAAAAAATACCCTTGCTTGCTGTTATGTTGTGGAATAGTTTCATCTGTGAAGGAAAGCAGAAGGCAGGAAAGGAAGGTATACCCGTTCGCCGTACAGGCAACACAAGGGTTGGTTTTATACATTTGGAAAAATGGGATTATTCAGCACAAAGCACAATGTAATGGCATAAAATGCAAAGTTGGTCAGAGGCAGTGCTGCCTTCTGCATCCGATGAA
This sequence comes from Harlomillsia oculata, assembly GCA_019776145.1. Classification (NCBI taxonomy): domain Eukaryota; kingdom Metazoa; phylum Arthropoda; class Collembola; order Entomobryomorpha; family Oncopoduridae; genus Harlomillsia; species Harlomillsia oculata. Next base: position 550 of record JABASF010001239.1, on the reverse strand, counting down.
GCGAAATTCCTCGCTTTTCGCTTCGTCTTCATTTTTCGGAATGTAATTGCGTTAATAAAATGAACAAACGTTTCTTTTTAACTTGTCTCTCGTTACTCGTTACATCGTTACATACGACTGAAGTCAACTGGAAATACTTTCGTATGTGTAATGAATTCCAATTTTTCAATCCACACCAGCCGATAGTGAATCTGTTAATTTTTTTTTTCCAGCTCTAAAAACTTGAAATGCAAACCAGAGAAACGGCGTAAAAATCATTGCGACAATGTTTAATCTTAATCAAAAACAAAATACATAAAATTGTGCATTTTTGTGTATTGGATCTGTGTATCTGTATGCTTAATTTAACGTTTTGTCAATGATTCTGATTTTTGATATATCATCATTTCCATTTTGGGTACAAAAAACTATCATTTGACTCTATGAGGATAAGGTTAAGAAGAACATTACAGGAACATAAGACATTCTTTACAGTTGTCGCGCTCTACTACTTCATACTTCAGCGTTTGAAATGGTTTCATTTATTTTTTTATGGTAGACTTTTTTTTAT